>JAATLQ010021573.1:125273-144133 GCA_013421005.1 Heliconius erato x Heliconius himera
ACGGGCGCAATCTCAGAACCGTATCATAAAAGACTTCCCGCCATTTTAAATCAGCCATTTTGAAATTGGATTTTTGCTTAAAAGGTTTCACTTCCAATTTGATCAATTTTCTGCCCTAATCGTGGATGAACAATGGGGAATGACCTTAAGTTGTTTGAGCGCATGCGCACGGGACCCTGGACAAACTGTCATGGCGGTTCAGTTGGTGTATTGACGCCTAACGGTCGCGCGTATTTTTCTCCCACTCTTACCCTATTAATTTAAATTACGTTTGAAAAACTAATTCTGTGTGTCTGTGTGACTGTGACAGTTGAATAAAGTGAAAAGTTTATTGAAAAAAATAAACCCTGAATCGGTTCCAGGTGGATAGAACCAGAAATAACGTAAGTAGTCCACACCGATTGTCCGATTGAGATGCACGTATTTAATGCCCGTACCTGTTTTTAGACGATTTTTTTGTATTAAATGTCTCAATTAAGTATTAAATATAGTATTAATTGTAAGTTTAAGGTTAGTTTTAGTTAATAAAATAGGTACGAATGGAATTTTCATACGATTTATCGATTATGAAAACTTTTGAAGCCTTCGTCTCTCACAGACTTGGGGCGGCATTTTCCTCAAGAGAAAATTCTTATTTATAAATTTCACGTTACCTCGTTCTGTATTTAAGAGTATTGATGTTGAATATTTTATAAATAGCCTTTTAATGTATTTATAACTAATAAAAACAAAAATAAAAAACGGAAATTTTACCTGAAGCAGAATTTAAAATATCTATTTAATAATGAAATTATTTAATACTACTTTAATATAGCTCAAAAATATTAATAATAATATGTTGAAATTTCATACAAGACCAATTTAAGCGAATGCTGGACTGAGGTCAGTGACAGGATTTATTACAGAAAATTTCACCTGCAAGGTAATTCCGTGAGGGTTCCTTTGATCCCTAAAAAATAGAAGGATTTCGGAAGCCTTAGAACCTTAGGGTTTTGTTATATAATACAAATGCTACTACTACATATAATATGAGTTCAAAATTATATTTTTATGTTTATTTTATTATTATAATGTGTGCTAAGCCAGTGTTTTGTATTTGAACTATTTATTTTATAATTTAGTATCAAGTTTTATCTGTAATATTTACTATTATTTCTATAAATTACTTAGATATATCTAACTTTTTCATATATTTATAAAAACTTTTGTTACACAAAAGCTCAAAATTATTTGCGTTGAGTTTCGCCACTCGATACGCAATGCCTCCAGAATTCGGCGGAAAATGGGAAAGGGAAAGGTCTTAATGGGAACGGAGTGTCTTAACACTAACTTTCCATGTTCCCTCTTCCTACTATGCAATGTGCGAGCTGCGTGAAACTAAAAAAATGAAAAATGAACTTAAAATGAATTAGTCATAATTGTGTTTTTTAAATATAACTTAAGAGAAATATTTTAAGGCCCAAATTTATAACCTGCTCTAAAATTTAAGATCGATCTTTAGATGCCGTTTTCATTTATAAAAATGTAATTTATTATAGAAAATCATCTCAAGATCGAACTCAGACTTGAGAGCGATTTATGAAAACTAGTCTAACAATATAGGAATTATAGTTTCTATAAATCAAAAATGGCCTAACAATAGAGGAATTACGGGCGCATTTTCAATGACCAAAAACATTTTGATTACTACGTAGTTAACTAACGCAGAAAGGTTCGACATTCTATTAATTCTCAAAAGAGACTGCCATTCCGAGCATTTCGAGGGAGACGGGTATTCGGACGATTAATTCACGTGACACGACGAACATTGCCAATACTTGAAATATCTTAATAACAGGAAATATTATTTGGAGGATTTTTTTTAAATATAGCAGATTTTCGGATGTTTTAGCGCAATGTTTTCTTTTTTTTTGTTTCAAGATAGATCATAATCTATAGATATATGATTATATGATTTTTTTACGTTAGTAACTAAATTACAGACAACATACAGAATTATACTACTGGAATTGGAAAGTTGAAAGTGTAGGGGAGCTCCCCTTGAAATTTGTGCGAGAACGGAAAAAACGTGATTTTCCATTTTTGTTCTTTAAAGTTCACGCAAACAACGTTGCGAAGACTAGTACAGTAAAGAGCATTTATTCGAGTGTTATAAAGCATCACAATTAATATTTTATTGTTTAATTGATTCTAGAGGAACAGATTCTTCAAATTAAATACTAAATCTTCATGCACTCTCAAACAATAAGTGTATACATACAGACCTACGACAATATTTGATTTAATTTTGGTTTAACTTTACGCTGTTTCGCATATAGCAGACTAGACAGAGAGTCTAGGGAGCTTAGTGACACTCACAGACACTCCGTTCCACACGCACCACCTTTTTAAAGATATTGCGTGTTGAGTGACGAAACTCAACGCCACGACGCTCAACTAACTGCATTTAAACAGACAAGAAAACATTTTTAAGTATAAATTGGATAGGTATTAACTATTAAATAACTGACTGACTCAACTATTATTTTGAGTCAGTCGTGTCAGTCAAAGGCTAACATCGTCACAATAGTGTCATTGACTTTATTTTATTGCACTCTAAAGAGACTGTACAGACAATTTATATATATATATATTGTATATATACATATAAATGTATATGTAAGTCGTCACTTTCACCGACAAAGATGTTCAAAGCGTCTGGCAAGTAACATCCACGTTGACGTTGACGGGTTGTGTCTGGCGATATAATTACTAAGTGTTAACTATTTTGTTTAGCTTTACGCTGTTTTCATACATAGCTGGGTAGGCAATGGGAACCGGGGAACCTAGTGTTTAGACTCTTCTTTCGTTCGTGCGACTTCGTTCCTCACTTTTCGCCCTATTCTTAAGGCATTACGTATTCAGTGGCTGATTTCAACGCCGAGTTCCACCTCGTTACCAGAGAGAAAAATAAAAAGATTTCATAAATCGAATCGAATCCACAACTTGCGGCGTGTACAGGCGCTCGTTTGCACCCCTGCGCGACGACTGGCCTCTGAAGTGTTAATTTAATTTTGTTCTGTTTAAAAGCTTCTAAAAATGGCAAACCTGTATAATATTTCACATTTTTGGTATTTAGTATTTGGTTGGTTAGTTATCGTTGAATTTGGCCGTAGCGCCAAAAACCTATCCCTAAATACCTATACTCGATATTTTTTTCTTCATGATTTTACCAAAGTATATTCGATTATAGTATGTATAGGTAAAAATGAATTTAATGTTAATGCATAACGTTTTATATTTATAAGTGGAGTGAGAAATTAAAAATATTTAAAATTAATTGAGGTATTAAAGCCAGTTGTGGCGCAGAGGCACAACGTGTGTCGATCTCCACTTGAGAAAATGAAATATTTATTTAAATTTATATTTCTATTTCTTCGCTCTGGTGTCCAGGCAAAGCGTGGCGTTGGGTTCCACCACTCAACACTTAATGCCTCCAGAATTCGGAAGAAAGTGGGGTACTGAGTGTCTTAAATTCAGGCTCCCTCTGCCTACTCTGCTGTGCGTGGAATACAGCGTGATTTTTATTTTATATTTTCATTTCTTCGCTCTAGTGTCGAGGCAAAGTTGTCGCGCAACCGCACAGTGTCTGACTGTATATGCGTTTTTTGTGGGTTCAATTCGCATTCGGGTAAACGATTACTTTCCAATCCAGTAAACAAAGCATGTCGTTAAACTGTGTTATTCAACAGACTACGGCGGGAAAACTAGGCGAAAATTTGAGAATAGACTGCCTTAACTAGGTTCTCACTGTTTACTCCTGCTGTACGGAGAAGGGCGTGAAGTTGAAAAATATATTCTTATTTAAGCACCACATGTTGCTTGAAGGAATTTAAAGAACAGTCCCAATATCTTATTACATACGATCAGAAAATCTAGTCTGGAGTGTTGGATTTAATTTTTGTTTCAGCTTCACTACAGGATACACCTGTACACAGCAGGGTAGACAGAAGGAACCTAGTGTTAAGTCACTCCGTTTCCCATTTTCCGCCAATTTCTGGAGGCATTGCGTGTTGAGTGGCGGAACTCAACGCCGCGCTTTCCCCTCGACACCAGAACGAAGAAATGAAAATATAAATGTAAATAAATATTTCATCTCCTCGAGTAGGGATCGAATCCTCAAGCAGTCAATTTACAGGTCCACTTTGTGCCCTGCGCCACGACTGGCCTCAAATTAAAAAATAATAATACAAATATAAAATACAAATGAATATTCTGTATTTAAATTAAATAATTAATAGCAAGTTTATATTATTTATTATTTAAGCTAGCCCAAAAAATCAATCCGAGTATATTATGTACCTACTCGTTGAACTTGAAATTGAACTTACAGCCATAAAATGGTAGCGGTAGATTTTAGCATGAGTGATCGATCGCTTCTGAACTGAATATGTAAAACTGTGGGGTATAATTGAAAATTACACTACTTAACAGAGATTTGTGACTGATATCTATATTTTTTTAAAACATCGTTCACATTTTATACATGCGGACATGTTGCAGGGCTAAGAGTGGCGGCGTTCAACGCCACGCCATGTCTTATCAAAAGAACAGGAAAATTATATAAAGTCATTCTTCGAAGTGGTAATCGAACCCAAAACCGTCGTGTTTACAGTCATAGCCGCTATGACACGACGGTCTTATTGGATATATATATGAAACAATCGAAGATTGACGTAGGAGATAGATTATTAATATTGGGCGATAGTCTTATATAATTATAGCTGCAGATATCGACTAAAGATATGAGTAACGGTAAAATAACTTATAAAAGCCAAGTAAACGCAGATACAATCCACTTAATATTCCTATTGAACAAGAATGTAGTTGAGATATTCAAATTAATTCGAACTCCACGTTATATCCCTTAAGAAGTGGACCGACTTCAATAACTAAGTCTAGTTTTCACTAGAATTTTCATTACCATGCAAATACTATTAACTGTAAAATGAAGAACGAATGGATATGATACTTGAAATTGAAAATCGATTTAGTCTTTTTCGAGTTATAATTTCTTGATTTTTTTGCATATAAAAGCTCAACAGAGATCCCAATGTTAGGACACACCGTTCTCCACTAATAGCACATTTTGGGAGAATTTGGCGAGTTCAGTGTGGAACCCAACACCGTGATTCGTCTTATCAGTCTAGGAAAAGATAATAATAACCTTAAATATGATTATTTATAAGGCGCTGTGCCACCCCTCTGTTACCTATATACCTAAATACATTACACATACTAATACGAATTAATCGTGAACACTGTTTCCATTAATTTTCACCAAGAACGTATGCTCAGAGAAGGACCGTTCGAAGAGCTATTAGGTACGACAAACCAGTCTAGGAATGTTAAATTGATCATCCGAAGGGTAATTTACTGTGTTATGCCTGAAGTAGTTCAATTTAGATATAGCTGTGGATACAAACAGTATGCAAATAGCGCTCTGTATAACTAATTGTTTCGTAGAATTAAGTGTTTCAGTGAAATTTATTTAGATCTCAACGTATCTTGGTTGTCTTTATTTAGGTACTAATGCTGTCGTTTTGTTGATGATTATTATGTTTTTTTCTTAGTTTCACGTTGTATCCTTTACATAGCATACATAGCAGGGTAGGCAGAGGGAACCTGGGAACCTAGTGTTAAGACACTCCGCCGATTTCTGAAGGCGTTGCGAGTTGATTGGCGAAATTCAACGCCGCGCTTTTCCTCGACGCCAGACTAAAGAAATGGAAATGTTAACTATTTTATTTCCTCGAGTGGGAATCGAAACAACAACCTTTTGCGTTTACAGTCATACGCTTGTGCCCCAGGGCCACGACTGGTGTCATGACTTCAATATAAAATATATAATAGTGACAAATCGAATAAAATAAAAAAAATGTATTATAATAATAATTAATAGTACAATCTTGTTTTGTTCAAATTACATTATTTGTTAGTTCATTTACGATTGTCTTCATTATATATAAATAAATAAATCAGCTTCACGCTGTATCCCACACACATCAGGATAGGCAGAGGGAACCTAGTGTTAAGACACTCCGTTTCTGCCGAATTCTGGAGGCGTGTTGAGCGGCAGAACTCAACAGAGCGAAAAAATGGAAATATAAATTTTAGTAGATATTTCATTTCCTCGAGTGGGATCGAACCCACAACTAGTCGGTTTTATAGTCACACTTCGTGCCGCTGTGTCACGACTGGCCTCTCATTCATTTATTATATATACACACAAATATACTACAGTATTAAAGAATACCGTCCTCTAATGCGCTATAAATAATTCAATATGGATATAAATGCATTGCCGAGTAATTTTAAAGCAACGCCGTTTGTGCCAGATATTATTTGTGTTTAAAAAATGTGATAAAAAAGTTCATATTTTATTATAAAATATGAACGTTTTTATCTTTTGAAAATATTTCATTGAAACGATTACATTAAAACTATAATGTATAGTAACATGTGTGCTTTACTTCACTATAACAATTTAAATTGTTTTAGCATTTGTCAAAGCTTTACGTGCTTTGTCATTTTTATTTAATTATATTTTAATTTAGTTGGATAGTGCAACAGTACAGACTGACTCGGATTGTAGATGCGTCGGTTGTGGGTTCGCTACTCAACATATCCTGAAAATTGGACGGTTCCTGGGAAACGTAGTGTCTTAATACTGTCTCAATTTCTACTTACCACGATATAGAGATTACAATACGGCGTTAAAAAATACTCAACTCAACACGCTATGCCTCCTGAATTCGGTGGAAAGTGGAGAACACACAATTTTCTCAATGGGAACCAAATGTCTTAAACTAGGTTCCTCCGGCTTATCCTGCTGTGAACTGGATAGGTACAGCGTATAGCTGAAAAATAGCTTAAGCATTTTATTATATTTAAGAAAATGTACTTCAACGTTCTTATTTTGCTGTTAATGAAATGTGGCTTTCATTAGAAAATGCGGTTTAACTAAAATTATATAAAGTTAAACAAAATTATTTTAGTATAGTTAACGTGAGCCCTAATTTTTTTTACAATTAGCTAATTAATAGAGGAATTCATCAAATATACAACTTACGTTCTTACAATTTGGGGTTTGTTAATTAATTTTCAACTTCTCAAGTTTCAAAAACTGAAACGTTTTCAATGTGACTTTCACAAACTGATTTAAGATTACAGATCCAAGTCTTTTATATAATACATATCTAAAATACTTAGTAATAATATTTTTAAAAATAATATATATACTTAAATAATATAAATAAATGATATATATAAATAGTGTGGCCAGTCGTGGCGCAGATGTGACTGTAAAACCGACTGGTTGTGGGTTCGATCCCCACTCGAGGAGATGAAATATTTACTTAAAATTTATATTTCCATTTTCTTGGCTCTGGTGTCGAGGCAAAGAGCGGCGTTAAGTGTTGCCACTCAACACGCAATGCCTCCAGAATTCGGCAGAAAGTGAGCAACGGAGTGTCTTAACACTAGGTTCTCTCTGCCTACCCTGCTGGTGAAGCTGATTTTTTTTTAAATAGTAAAATAATATTTTACTCAGACGATATCATATCATCAGGTTACTAGTTCGAATAAACATAAAAGCAAATTATTGTAAATATTTAGTGACTAAATTAATTTCAATTTATAATTCCCCTTGAATTCTCCTTGTGTTGGCCATTGAACTTTGTTGTACTAGACTTTACTCTTCTTATTTTAAAGTAATATCGATATATTTACTAGTATGTAAATAAGTAATTGATACTATCAGCAAAGTAATTGGATGGAGGTTGTGTAATGAAATTAGAATAAAATAGAGACTGCGATAAGTGAAGACGATAAGTGCGGTGTCTGTTTTTGCTTGAAAATATTTTTATATAATATATGTTCTTGTGTTTTCTTTTTTATATTAAGACTAGTTTAAATAAAGTTTATTTTTAACATACTTTAAAGTGTAATTCGTGTGGAATGTTGTTTGGAAGAAAATACTTATTTAGAACACGTATACAAATTTGATCGCTGCGGGATTTAAAAATGTCCATCGTTCTGTAATTAAATAATTATAAATCCCGTTTAGTTCGGCTGCAGTAGGAATTTAGACAAATCCTTCCATTTATTCCATCGTAACGCTCCCTACACTTCCTAGTCTACCTACATGCCAGATTTCAACTTCCTACGTTCAGTAGTTTCGTGTGTGCATTGTCTGTCATTCAGTCAGTATTGGAAGAATTTCAAATATACTCGTAGATTAAGTGTATTTTAATAATGATGACTCGGTGTGAATGGTCGGAGGTGATGATTTAAAAACCAAGTGACCACGTTGGTATTACCTAAGGTATATCGATATACGAACACCTATAGGTATTTATATCTACTAAAAAACATCATATTTGTGAACAAAAATCCTTTGATTTCTATACATCAAAAACAGAAACAGCAAACACTGCATTATTTGCCACAAATTCATTATTTTAACCAATATTCTAATTTAAATTTAAACTCTAACGCAAAATACAGGTTCTCTTTAAGCTCACCATTATCCTGGATTCCCGTGGAAACTGTAACAGTCTCTAAGGCTATTTTCCGAGGGCCGCCGCAAATTTATTCATTGGATCGGCCAACGTCCTGCAGTTTTGCAAACTTTACGTATAACCTAGCTATTTTAAACGGATGCTAAATAGAGTTCCAGCTTAAATTTCACTTTTATAAAGACATTTCTCTTGTTACACTTAACGTTAGAATTATGGTTTTTGGCGTCTTTTATATTAGTTTTGTATTGTTAAAATAAATTGTAAGTATTTAATAAGATACTTGAAGCTATCGTAACATAGTTATATAAAATTAAGATGAACGTTTGGTTAAGAGTTTAATGTCCTCTTTAGACAGACGTATGTCAATGTCTCAAGAACTGGATAAAAATGGAGGACGAAATTTTATTTTATTTATAGATTTTAGTTCCCTACTGCTATGTAAGTAAAATGAGCTATGAAAAAAATAAACGGCATATCTGTAACATGTTGTAACTGTAATATATATAAGTAAATAACTTTTTAGAAAACATATAAAATTTTGGTGGAATTTGAACCTGCGCCTCTTGGAAAAGTCCAAGGCCCTAAATCCTGCTACGTTCAAATTTTATGCGTTTTCTAAAAAAGTTGATATTTTTCTAAAGTATGTGTGGAATTTTATAATTAGTAATGTAAAGTACCAACATCGCATCGGCTTTAAGCATTTAATAAAAATAAATAATAATATATAACAAAGCGTTCATTTTACTATTATATTTTCATAAATTCAAACACTCTTGAAAAATTTAATTTGGTTGGCCATCGCTCTTATGTTTTTTATTAAATTTTGAAACGACTTAGAGGGGGAGCGAAAGTTAATCGCGTTAATATAATATATTGACCTGTGATCTCTTTTCTTTGATTTTTTTCTGTACCTACATGTCTCCAGCATTATTGGGAATAAAGAATTTATTAATAAGTCACTTTGATCCCTTTTTTAAGTTATTAACTAGTTAATTATAAAATCTTTTCTCCTCTTTACTCTAATTTAGACATGGGAAAAAGGGAAAAGTAAAAAAGTTACCAAAACTAAGAGAGGCGTTATCTCGCCTCTTGCAGTAAGCAGATAGTCTTTATATATTAAGATATTTTTTTTTATATAATGTATATCAGGTTACACAGTGCAGAACCTAGTGTTAAGACACTCTGCTTTCTACTTTCCGCCGAATTTTCCAGGCACTGTGTTGAGCGGCGGAACTCGGAACAGAAATTAGAAAATATCAATAAATGAGAATGAATTACTATTTATCAATATTTCGGATTTGAATGGGAATCGAACCCACAATCGTCGTGTTACAGTCACACGCCTGTGTCCCTTAATTTTAACGCCACGACGCTCTTAATATTAAAAATATATCTCTACGTTTTTTTAATTGTGAATTTTTTTTCCGCGACACGGACACCACTTCGGACTTAATAATGCGCGCTTAAAGTTAATTTAGTCTAAAGGATTAGGAGATTTGTTTTCACAATTATCATTTTCAGTACATAACTTACCAAATTATGCTACATATTCTAATCTATAATATACCCCGGATGACTGGCGCCTCGTAAATGAAATGGAAGTGGGATTTTGGGAACGAAGCGTCTGAACACTAGGTTCCCAGGTTCCTTCTGCCAACCTTGCCTTGCCTTATGACACTGAAAGACTTAAGAATTTTGTAATAAAATATTTGTATATGCCAAAAACGGAAATCAAATATTTCATTCGTGAACGTAAAATGCTGTGTAACCTTTTTCAAAGTGTAGCTTCCTTTTCAGCAGCTGTGAAACGGGGGCGCGATTTGCTAAACAATGTTTGAATGGAACAGATAGAAAAGTAAATAGAGAGCGACTATTGCTTTAAACTATACACATTTTTAGTAAATCTGAATATTTATATATTTATAATATATTATATGGACTCCGTCTTCGAACAACTTTGTTTGTAAGCTTTGTATAAGGTTCTGTAAATGGATGAAGACCGAAAAAAAGAGTGTTTTGACACTAGGTTTTCTCAGTCTTCCCATATAAATATACAAGATATGAAAAAATGTAGAAAAAAGCGTTTTTTACTTTCAATATAGATTTTATAAATTCATTTGGTACATTTTATATAGCACATAGCAGGGTAGGCAGAGGGTATCTAAGACTCGATTGATTTTCGGGACTCTACATTACCGGACTGAGAAAATAAAAATATTAAATATTTCCGTCTCCCTAGTGAGAATCGAACCTACAACCCGTCGCGTAACAGCCGCAAGCTAGTGTCCTGCGTCACGATTTGCCCCGAAACTACTATACTTAGACATAATAATAATTAATTTAATCCACATTTCGTATAAAAAAAACTTTGCTCAGTTAACTACATAGCTATTTGGCAACCCTACACGACCCGATGTACGAAAAACGTTACAATGGCACAAACTTTTAAGGTCTCCCCCTTACTTCGCTAAAGGGACGTGCTGAAGGTATGGGTAAACTTGCCAGATCGATATCCTCTTGTAAATGGACTTTAAAACTTCCTTCCCTTCAGCCCGTTTGGTTCCAATATCTGTAATATACTCGTGTACTATTCGTTAAGATAAATATTTTGGAATGAGCCTCTTTATTAGATCTTTAAGTTGTTTTTCGGAAGACTATTAAAATAATTTATTTTTATTTTAAAATATACGAGGATATGTACGGAATGTGATGATTATGGGTTGTATTTTCATTATTTAAGACACTCCGTCCACATACCACCGAATTCTCGACCGTCTCACAATTTTTTTTTTATTATTTTAAAATGCTTCGTTTTTATCGAGGCCGGTCGTGGCGCAGGGGCACAAAGTGTGACTGTAAAATCGACTGACTGTGGGTTCGATCCCTACTTGAAAAAGTGAAATATTTATTTACATTTATATTTTCATTTCTTCGCTCTGGTGTCGAAAGCGCGGCACTGAATTTCGCCACTAAGCACGTCACTATGCCTCCAGTAGTCGTCGGGGAGTGGGGAACGGAGTGTCTTAACACATCTTCAGATACAATATCTAATAATAATATTTTTTTTTTCATTATTATTTTCTAGCGCTACTGTATCATCATATAGTTGTGTAGGCAAAGGAAATCAAGTGTTAAGATACTCCGTTCGTGTGTTGAGTGGCGAAACTAAACGCCGCGCTTTGTGACTCTGGTAACGAGGAAAAAATCGATCCCACCACAGTCACGTTAGACTCAGAACCGCTACACCACGCCTCCTTTATATTTTTCTTAACAAAATATATTTTAATATATAACTTAAATTTTCTAACTTTTAGTCCAACAATACATTTTAGATAAATAAATCCGATGAAAGTAAATCACTATAGCTATATTCATAAACGTAATCCGTCCCCGTTAGTGTTGCCCGAAGCGGAGATTAATCACGAAACTATGGTTTAAGCCAAAAGTTGCCAATTAAAATCTAAAACGTTTGAAGTGGTGGAATAAATAAGGCTGGCTGTACTTTGTTTGGTATATTTATATTTTCTGATATTATATTGCCTTCGAGGATATCGTGGTACATTTGAAAAGAGTCAGGCCATTTTTAAACATCGTCGGACATCGTGACTGACTGTAAAGTTATGGGTTCGATTCATGCTCGAAGGAATGCGTTATATAAATTTCTTCGTTCTGGTATCAAGACAATGTGTGGAATCGAGCTCAGCCACTCAAAACGCAATGTTTCGAAAATTAACATTAGGTTCTTTCTGCCTATCCTGCAATTCAGGATACAGCGCCCATCGAGGGTTCCGTACAAAAATTGGAGGCTTTTTCTGAAATTCAGGCTTAGCTTAGGCAGAGCCATTTCATCTGATACCTCACTTGAAATATCGATTTAACACCACATTTTGCCCCCTTTTAAGGCTAATTTTTTTTAGGAGTTAAGCTGGTACTACGTGTAGATGCTAGCTGCCAAATTTAATAGTTCTAATTCAATGCCAAATTTCATAATCAATGATAATGTTGAATGAGTTGAAAAACGTGTTTTTTGTGATATAAAAACGGTCATATCTTTTTTAAGTAAATTTAGAAATATTTTTTTGTCAATCATGGGGCCGCAGATCTGATTAATATGGCTGTAATTTCAACGCGATATCTCCAAGCTCCAAGCGTTCCTGAGATAAAGGGTCTTGATAGACAGACAGATAGATGGACAACAAAGTGATCTTATAAGGATTCATTTTTCCCTTAAAAAGTACCCTAAACAAACACAGTAGTACGTACACGTACGTACGTACACGGAACCCTAAAAACACACATATTTCTCCGAAGTGCAATCATGATTCCCGCAATTTTTTTTAAGTCGTTCTATTTTTTTAATAATAAGTAAGTGGAGAACAAAATATTATATCACTGTATTCTGTTTGCCTATCAGACACAAGATGCTATCGTCACAATGTATCTATCAGATAGTTGGCAAACTTGAACAGAGCAGAGCAGTGGCTTGGAAACTTTTTTAGTTTAAAAATATAAGGATTTGTTGAAAATAGAATATACATTTTATAGTATGAAATGAAAATTTTATGTATTATTTTCTATATTTGCGAGTATATTATGTGCATTTTAAGGACGTAAAATTGAAAATCTCATTTTATCTCGTAGCCGTGGGAATGTCTAACTCTCTTTTCTTAGTGCTTCCTTATTCCTTAATCTACATAGGTATAAACTAAATTTCAACTTTATACTCTAATAGTTTCGGCTGTGTGTTGTCTGTCTGTCCGCTGTATCGAAAGCTTATTATTAAATTTTGTAAAGAATAACATACTTATTTGAAAATAACTACGCTTTCCGCTTCCAACAGAAATAAGAAACCTTTTAAAAATGCAGAAACTTGCTACGGTGGTGTAATAATTACGCATTTCTGTTAATCGATTCACGAAGTTGTAAACGATATTCCCATTAATAAAATTCCCATTAAAAATTATTTCAATCGATGATAACGAATTAAGTAGTTTATAGATAGATAGTATATATATCAGACTGTCAGCCAGAAGTATCTACTTTGTAACAACTTACGCATCTCATTTTTATTTAATATAAGACTTGGCTGTAAAATAGTCTCGCTTATGTTTGTTTTTTCGTATTCACAACTAATCTCTTGATATAGTATACATCCATTTTACGTACAATCTTTAATCATACTTATATTAGTACAAAAATAAAACAAAAACAAATAACAACTTCAAAAAGAGTGTCGCAACACCAAATTTTCATTCAAACCACGTACATATTTAGATAACTAAGTTGTATAACAAGACAGACGACTCAGACGGTCTTGAAGTTTACGTAAAACATAACTACGCCTGAAGCCAGATTTCTAAAAGATAACTTTAATTTAAGCTTCTAGTTTTTTCTTGTGCATTTCTTGTACACAAGAAAAATCTTTAAAAAATTCTGGTTAAAATACTTTTTAACCGACTTCTGTAAAAGGAGGAGGTTATCGATTCGACTGTATTTCTTATGTTTGTTACGTCAGAACTTTTGACTGGCTGAACTGATTTTGATTATTCTTTTTTTTATTTGAAAGCTGGTGCATCCAGTGTGGTATCTTTTTTATCTATTTCTGACAATGCTATCCATGAGAAAATCACATAAGTCTTAAATTTACATTAAGTATGTGCGCGACAATGGACGAATAACTCAATATCACACCTACCGATTTCGATGATTCTTTTTTTATTGGAAAGGATAGGATATAAGAATATAAAGGATTTATTCAATGGTAGTTTGATGAGAGTTTAGTTAGGTTTTGATTATGGGATTCGGTTAAAGCTGAATTTTTTTTGTTAAAAATGTACTGTTTAATCTTAATTTATAACATTTTTGTTTACATTGTTATGTAATTTCCCTTGTCAGTTGATTCTAGATTTTCATCACAAGAAACTGGAATGTGTTCATTAAAATTTTGAAACAAAGTGGAATGTATTCATTCAATACGGATAACGGGAATGGTAAACAATAAAAAAAACGTACATGGAACGGGAACCTTATTATAATACTTCCTGCAAAATTTTCGAGACATTGTGTGTTGAGTTAAAGTTTTATGTCCCCACAGAATGGGGAATGGGGAAACGAGAAAAAATATAATCAATCATCTCCTTGAGTTGGAATCGAAGCCACAATCGTGCTTACAATCAAGCGCTCTGTCCCATAGCCTCGAAAATAGATAACACAGGGATGTATCTCTGTATAACTGGGCTCTATAATTATAAAAGCAAAACAAATAATGGTTCTAGTATATGTATTATATACGTATAAGTGTTATATAAGCGTCTTATATATTTTTTTATTATAACTTAGGTTCACGCTGTATTCCGCACATTACAGGGTAGGCAGAGGGAAGCTGGGAACCTAGTGTCAAATCACTCCGTTCTCAACTTGGAGGCAATGCGTGTTGAGTGGCGGACTCGACCCCCCGCTTTGCCATCCCGCCTCTTTCCCAAATGAGGAAATGAAAACATAAAATATTTCATTTCCCTGAGTGATGGAATCGAACCCACAACCGTCTGCACTTGCACGCTTACGCTTCTGTGTCACTGGCCTCAATTTTTTCTAATTACAAACAAATTACACAAAACATTGAAATATACAAAGGATTTCGGCTGAGGTTGATTCTTGAAGCGTTCACCAATTTATTTGAAGTTATAATTAAAATTATTTTGTTGACATTAAAATCTGGGTTCTTTTTCTGCTTTCCACCTTTCGCTATTTGAAACGAAATTATGGCAAAGTTGCACTTTTTCTAAACGTGATGAAGATTTTTTTTAGCTTCATGTAAGCTGACGTAATCAAATTTTTGAAACATTACAGTTTTAGTGGCAGAGCCCAACGCCGCACCTTATCTTGTTATCAATGCGACGAAATGGTAAAGTTCTCTCCTCTGAACGGGTTGATTAGATTTTAATTGAACCTACACAACCTTCGCGCCTAGAGTCAAATCTCTGTACCGCTGAGCTAAAGCGTCCTGACGATGAATTCATTACATTCTCCGCTTTCCGTTTCTTTGATGTCACTAGAAATAAACTTTTATAGTTAGATTCGATAGTTTATATTGAAGGAAAATATTTATATTTAGAAAATACATATTTGATTGTGAGTTTGAGTATAAAACGAGAGATAAACAAAGATAAAACAAATAAATCAGTTTCACGCTGTATCCCGCACACAGCAGGGTAGGCAGAGGGAACCTAGTGTTAAGACACTCCGTTCCCCACTTCGCCGTTCGCCGAATTCTGGAGGCATTGCCTTTTGAGTGGCGAAACTTAACGCCGCGCACAAAGATAAAAATATATAAGTATAACAATTATTACTTAAAAATAGGATTAATATTATATGTTTAATAAAGAATATAGTATAAAAATATATTTTCGCCTTTTATAAAATGTTCATTTATTCAACAGTTGCAAATGACTACAATGGCGTGCTGGAGGGTACGTCCTTTTGTAAATTGCGTGGTTGGAATCCATTTCTTGTAATGTTCTTCTGTTTAATATAATTGTGATCTTGCATGCCTGTTTTATAACAGAAAAAATAAGATATTCTTTTTTTATTACAAACATTTATGTTTTATAAAATAGTTTAATTTACTTTTTTATCTGGCAGATAAAGCGCGGAGTTGAGTTGTGAAGAGAATATAGCGATGATTGGAGTACGGACTGTTTTATTAGTAGCTTCCTTTTCAATACCATGTTATATTCGGAAAAAAGCTGAAAAAAATATAAAAATATATAAATAACTTGTGAACATAGTTACTTTGTCCGATACACTTTCTACTACTTAAGTGACAATGTCATTGTTTACACACGCGATAGTTATGGGTTTGATTTCCTTAGGGTGCAATATTTGATTTTAATTATTTTTCTTTTGTGGATCTGCTAAGACTAATTGAGCCAATTAAGATAAAAAGAAAAATGAGTGTCTTAACACTATTCTCTCTGCCCACACTGCTAATAAACAGTAAAAAAATATTAAAACAATTATTATGTCATTCGCAACAAATACATTACGGAATACATTTTCTAAAACTTAAAAAAAATATTACATACATAAACACAGCATGAAGTTAGAACTTAAAAAAAACAATAACTTAAAATAGTATTTATTATGGACAAGGATTCATTTTTAATTTATAAAAAATGCAAAAATACATTATAAATATATTATATAACGTTAGTATTAGTAGTTCAATTGATCCTAGGGGACGTGTTGAAGATGGATGGAAGAGGGAATTCAAATTGACTTGCGGGGGTTAACGTCAGCTGATGATTGATGCCTTTGTTAACCTTAAAAGCTTGAGGTTTCATTTCAACGACTAGTCTTGGTTTTCTTTGTATATCATGTTTTATAATAATAAAAGGAGAAGGTAAAATTGAAATTGTTCCTAGAAAATAATAAATATTTTTTTCTTTTGAAAGAAAAAGAAAGAAATAAGAATAATATTTATAACATGTCAAAGGTTCAACAAATTTATTGTTACCTATTAATCATTTAGGTTTAATAAAAAATGCATCTTCATGGTTGTTCCCGCATAGTACAGATATTGCCCAATTTTACCAATTTTCAAGACGTTGCGTAGCGCGTGTCGTAATAGAACGCCGATCTTTATCCTCCATAGGGGAAATGAAAATAATTTAAATGTAATCTAAAAAAAAACAGAAAAATATGTGACTGTAAGCGCGACGTTGTGGATTTGATTCCCGCTGAGGTGGTTGAAATATTTAATATTCTCATTTCTTCGCTCTTATATGTATGGTGTTGAGTTCCGCCACTCAGTGCCTCACGAATTAATAGGAAAATTTAACGTCTTAATGGAAATGGAGTGTCTTAACACTAGGTTTCCAGTTTCCATCTGCTATGTGTAAGTTACAGCGTGAATCTAAAAAAACCTGTCTCAAGACATTTTTGTAAGATAGATGTCGATATTTTGATACAATCAATAAAGCAAACAGGTCTTATATGCGCCTCAGTGTATCAAATTTGGGTCAATTTTGCATTCAGTAGCCGATTTAGTATGAAATATTTTTGTTGAAAGCTATTTTTATGAACCATTTTAATAAATATAGCGTGTTCCTTATATTTTTACATAAATTTAAGTTTTAATATCTTTTGTTTATTAGATTGAGCAGAATTATTAAGAGAGGGGCGACATTTCACTGTAAAACGCAATGGTTGTGGGTTCCACGCGGGGAAATGAATTATTATCATTTCTTTGCTCTGATTGACAAATTGCGACGTTTAGTTCCGCTATTAAACGCGCAGTGTCTCGAATTCGGGTGGAAGGAGGACGATAAGTAACATTAATTAGTAGTATATATTTTAATTTCCAGGTAAAATAAGACTGAACAAGGTTTTCGACGAGACGTCTGAAAACTTTCTGTATATAACAGTGGCGTAGCTAGGGTATTTGCTGCCTGGTGCGGCTTAGGACTTGATGCCCTTTAAAATGGTCAAAATAATTTCAGATTTCAAACCACAGTAGAGTAGATATATAATTTTGTATTGCTTCAAAACTATAATAACTATATATAAGTTATAATGGGGGTACAATGGTGTGTCAAGTGGCGACGAATGCGGCGTTGGAGACTGCCACCCAACACGACACGAGGTGGAGGACGGAGCTACAAATAGCTACGTGGAATGTAAGAGGAGGGATGGAAGAAAAGATGAATGAACTGTTAGATGTGATGGATGGTAGAGATTTGGATGTCGTCCGCGTGACTAAGACCTAGCGGAAGGGCAATAACACTACCGATTTACCGGGCAGTCGAGTCGCTTTCTGGGCCGGCGTACCAGAAAGCCAGCGGGGCTGTCAAGATGTAGGTGTGCTATTATTCTCTCGATTGGTTAGTGCAACGGTTGAATACAAGGCGATCCACCCGGGACTGCTTTGGATTCGCTTTAAGCTGGGGATAACAAGAATATTCTTGTTAGCGGCGTATGCGCCAGTATCCTCAGCTCCATTAGGCGAACTCGAGGAGTTGAGTTTTTGGAGTGTCAGGGTGCGTTAGAGGGAATGAAAAACTTAATAATATGTGGCGATTTGAATCGGAACTGCGCGAAGCGGTTACGAGGGAGGGGGTGGGAGTGGTCAGTATGGTGACAAGAAAATAAATGAGACTGGAAAGCTTATATTGGAAATTTGCAAGAAAAGGAATTTGTTTGTGGCAAACACGACGTTTGAACACAAATAAATTCACATGTATACATGGGAGCGAGCGGAAGGGAAAAGTATGATTGATTTATTCCTAGTGGATCAGCGTA
>JAATLQ010021573.1:144233-163973 GCA_013421005.1 Heliconius erato x Heliconius himera
CCCCTACCTGTTTTTAGACGATTTTTTGTATTAAATGTCTCAGTTAAATATTTAATATAGTAATAATTGTAAGTTTAAGGTTAGCTTTAGTTAATAAAATAGGTACGAATGGAATTTTCATACGATTTATCGATTATGAAAACTTTTGAAGCCTTCGTCTCTCACAGACTTGGGGCGGCATTTTCCTCAAGAGAAAATTCTTATTTATAAATTTCACGTTATCTCGTTCTGTATTTGAGAGTATTGATGTTGAATATTTTATAAGTCGCTTTTTAATGTATTTATAACTAATAAAAACAAAAATAAAAAAAAAAAACAGAAATTTACTTAAAGCTGAATTTAAAATATGTATTTAATAACGAAACTATTTAATACTACTTTAATATAGCTCAAAAATATTAATAATAATATGTTGAAATTTGATACAAGACCAATTTAAGCGAATGCTGGACTGAAAACAGTGACAGGATTTATTACAAAACATTTCACCTGCAAGGTAATTCCGTGAGGGTTCCTTTGATCCCTAAAAAATAGAAGGATTTCGGAAGCCTTACAACCTTAGGGTTTTGTTATATAATACAAATGCTGCTGCTACATATAATATGAGTTCAAAATTATATTTTTATGTTTATTTTATTATTATAACGTGTGCTAAGTCAGTATTTTGTATTTGAATTATTTAATTATTAATTTAGTATCAAGTTTTATTATTCATAGTTACTATTATTTCTATAAATTACCTAGGTATATCTAATTTGATCATATATTATATTTACAAATACTTTTGTTACACAAAAGCTCAAAATTATTTGCGTTGAGTTTCGCCACTCGATACACAATGCCTCCAGAATTCGGCGGAAAATGGAAAAGGGAAGGTCTTAATGGGAACGGAGTGTCTTAACACTAACTTTCCATATTCCCTCTTCCTACTATGCAATGTGCGAGCTGTGTGAAGCTAAAAAAATGAAAAATTAACTTAAAATGAATTAATCATAATTGTCTTTTTTAAATATAACTTATGAGAGACATTTTTATAAACTGCTCTCAAATTTAAGATCGATCTTTAGATGCCGTTTTCATTTACAAATATGTAATTTAGTAAAGAAAATCATCTCAAAATCGATTTCAGACTTGAGAGCAATTTATAAAACAGGTCTAACAATATATTTTATATTTTTACAATATAGTTTCTATAAATCAAAACGGGCCTAACAATATAGGAATTACGGGCGCATTTTCAATGACCAAAAACATTTTGATTACTACGTAGTTAACTAACGCAGAAAGGTTCGACATTCTATTAATTCTCAAAAGTGACTGCCATTCCGAGCATTTCGAGGGAGACGGGTATTCGGACGATTAATTCACGTGACACGACGAACATTGCCAATACTTGAAATATCTTAATAACAGGAAATACTATTTGGAGGATTTTTTTAAATATAGCAGATATTCGGATGTTTTAGCGCAACGTTTTCTTTTTTTTTTGTTTCAAGATAGTTCATAATCTATAGGTATATGATTATATATATTTTTTACGTTAGTAAGTAAATTACAAACAACACAGAATTATACTACTGGAATTGAAAAGTTGAAATTCAGCATCTATGTATTATAGCTTAAGGAGAGTAGGGGTGCCCCTTGAAATTTGCGCGAGAACGAAAAAAACGTGATTTTCCATTCTTGTTTCTTAAAGTTCACGCAAACAACGTTGCGAAGACTAGTACAGTAAAGAGCGTTTATTCGAGTGTTATAAGGCATCACAATCTAATTTTTTTTGTTAAATTCATTCTCTAGGAACAGATTCTTCAAATTAAATACCAAATCTTCATACACTCTCAAACAACAAGTGTATACATGGAGACCTACGATAATATTTTATTTAATTTTGATTTAACTTTACGCTGTATCGCATATAGCAGACAGAGAGTCTAGGGAGCTTAGTGCTAAGACACTTCGTTCCACACGCACCACCTTTTTAAAGATATTGCGTGTTGAGTGACGAAACTCAACGCCACGACGCTCAACTAACTGCACCTAAACAGACAAGAAAACATTTTTAAGTATAAATTGAACAGGTATTAACTAACAGACTGACTCAACTATTATTTTGAGTCAGTCGTATCAGTCAAAGGCTAACATTGTCACAATAGTGTCATTGACTTTATCTTATTGCACTCTAAAGAGACTGTACGGACAATTTATGTATGTATATTGTACATATAAATATATATAAATGTATATGTAAGTCGTCACTTCCACTGACAAAGATGTTCAAAGCGTCTGGCAAGTAACATCCACGTTGACAGGTTGCGTCTGGCGATATAATTACTGAGTGTTAACTATTTTGTTTAGCTTCACGCTGTATAGCGCACATAGCTGGGTAGGCAATGGGAACCTGGGAACCTAGTGTTTATACTCTTCTTTCGTTCGTGCGACTTCGTTCCTCACTTTTCGCCCCATTCTTAAGGCATTACGTATTCAGTGGCTGATTTTAACGCCGAGTTCCACCTCGTTACCAGAGAGAAAAATAAAAAGATTTCATAAATCGAATCGAATCCACAACTTGCGGCGTGTACAGGCGCTCGTTTGCACCCCTGCGCGACGACTGGCCTCTGAAGTGTTAATTTAATTTTGCTCTGTTTAAAAGCTTCTAAAAATGGCAAACCTGTATAATATTTCACATTTTTGGTATTTAGTATTTGGTTGGTTAGTTATCGTTGAATTTGGCAGTAGCGCCAAAAACCTATCCCTAAATACCTATACTCGATATTTCTTTCTTCATGATTTTACCAAAGTATATTCGATTATAGTATGTATAGGTAAAAATGAATTTAATGTTAATGCATAACGTTTTATATTTATAAGTGGAGTGAGAAATTAAAAATATTTAAAATTAATTGAGGTATTAAAGCCAGTTGTGGCGCAGAGGCACAACGTGTGTCGATCTCCACTTGAGAAAATGAAATATTTATTTAAATTTATATTTCTATTTCTTCGCTCTGGTGTTCAGGCAAAGCGCGGCGTTGAGTTCCACCACTCAACACTTAATGCCTCCAGAATTCGGATGAAAGTGGGGAACTGAGTGTCTTAAATTCAGGCTCCCTCTGCCTACCCTGATGTGTGCGGAATACAGCGTGATTTTATTTTATATTTTCATTTCTTCGCTCTGGTGTCGAGGCAAAGTTGTGGCGCAACCGCACAGTGTCTGACTGTATAAACGTTGTTTGTGGGTTCAATTCGCATTCGGGTAAACGATTACTTTCCAATCCAGTAAACAAAGCATGTCGTTAAACTGTGTTATTCAACAAACTACGGCGGGAAAACTAGGCGAAAATTTGAGAATAGACTGCCTTAACTAGATTCTCACTGTCTACCCCTGCTGTACGGAGAAGGGCGTGAAGTTGAAAAACATATTCTTATTTAAGCACCACATGTTGCTTGAAGGAATTTAAAGAACAGTCCCAATATCTTATTACATACGATCGGAAATCTAGTCTGGACTGTTGGATATAATGTAATTCATTTTGTCCACCGTAAGAGTCTATTATCATTTTTTTCAGTTTCACTCTGTATTCCGTACACAGCAGGGTAGACAGAAGGAACCTAGTGTTAAGACACTCCGTTTCCCATTTTCCGCCAATTTCTGGAGGCATTGCGTGTTGAGTGGCGGAACTCAACGCCGCGCTTTCCCCTCGACACCAGAACGAAGAAATGAAAATATAAATGTAAATAAATATTTCATCTCCTCGAGTAGGGATCGAACCTACAACCACACCACACTTTGTGCTCCTGCGCCACGATTGGCCTCAAATTAAAAATTAATAATACAAATATATAATATAAATTTATATTCTATATTTAAGTTAAATTATCAATTGCGAGTTTATATTATTTATTATTTAAGATAGCCCAAAAAATCATATACCGGGTATATTATGTAACTACTCGTAAATGAACTTACAGCGATAAAATGGTAGCGGTAGATGTAAGAATGAGTGATCGATCACTTCTGATTATTATATGTAAAACTGTGAGGTATATGAGAAAATTAACTACATAACAGAGATGTGTGACTGATATCTATATTGTTTTAATACATCGTTCACATTTTATACATGCGAACATGTTAGAGGGCTAAGAGTGGCGGCGTTAAACTGCGCTTTGTCTTATCAAAAGAGCAGGAAAATGATATGAAGACCTTCTTCGAAGTGGTAATCGAACCCAGAACCGTCGCGTTTACAGTCACAGCCGCAACGACACGACAGTCTTAGTCGTATATAATTTTAACTGCAGATATCGGCTAAAGATATGAGTAACGGTAAAATAACTTATAAAAGCCAAGTAAACGCAGATACAAACCACTTAATATTCCTATTGAACAAGAATTTAGTTGAAATATTCAAATTAATTCGAACTCCACGTTATATCTCTTAAGAAGTGGACCGACTTCAATAACTAAGTCTAGTTTTCACTAGAATTTTCATTACCATGCAAATACTATTAACTGTAAATTGAAGAACGAATATGATACTTAAAATTAAAAATCGATTTATTTTTTCGAGTTATAATTTCTTGATTTCTTTCGGATATAAAAGAGCAACAGAGAACCAAATGTTCCGACACACCGTACTCCACTTTAAGGAGAACGGTGAGATTTTGTGAGAATTTGGCGAGTTCAGTGCGGAACCCAACACCGTGCTTCGTCTTATCAGTCTAGGAAAAGATAATAATAATCTTAAATATAATTATTATAAGGCACTGTGCCACCCCTCAGTTACCTATATATACATACATTACACATATTAATACGAATTAATCGTGAATACTGTTTCCATTAATTTTCACCAAGAACGTATGTTCAGAGAAGGACCGTTCGAAGAGCTATTAGGTACGACAAACCAGTCTAGGAATGTTAAATTGATCATCCGAAGGGTAATTTACTGTGTTATGCCTGAAGTAGTTCAATTTAGATATAGCTGTGGATCCAAACAGTATGCAAATAGCGCTCTGTATAACTAATTGTTTCGTAGAATTAAGCGTTTTAGTGAAATTTATTTAGATCTTAGCGTACCTTGGTTGTCTTTATTTAGGTACTAATTCTGTCGTTTTGTTAGTGATTATTATGTTTTTTTTTTAGTTTCACGTTGTATCCCTTACATAGCAGGGTAGGCAGGGGGGACCTGGGAACATAGTGTTAAGACACTCCGTTTCTGTTAGCACACTGCAGTTGATCATTTTTCGCCGATTTCTGAAGGCATTGCGAGTTGATTTTCAATGTATAATAGTTATATTTACATATATAGAAATAAATAAAATAAATCAGCTTCACACTGTATCCCGCACACAGCATGGTAGGCAGAGGGAATCTAGTGTTAAGACACTCCGTTTCCCACTTTCTGCCGAATTCTGGAGGCATTGCGTGTTGAGAGGCAGAACTCAACGCTGCGCTTAACCTCGACACCAGAGCGAAGAAATGGAAATATAAATAATAAGTTCTTTCTGAAACTGGAAATACAAATTTAAGTAAATATTTCGTCTCCTCGAGTAGAGGTTGAACCCACAACCAGTAGGTTTTACAGTCACACCTCGTGCCGCTGCGCCACGACTGGTAATACTTAAGAATACCGTCCTCTAATGCGCTATAAATAATTTAATAAGGATTTAAATGCATTGCAGAGTAATTTTAAAGCAACGCCGTCTGTGCCAGATATTATTTGTGTTTTATAATAAAATATGAACTTTTTTATCTTTTTAAAATATTTCATTGAAACGATTACATTAAAACTAAAATGTGTACTTTACTTCACTACTTAAATTGTTATCAATTTAGATTGTTTTAGCATTTGTCAAAGCTCTACGTGCTTTGTAATTGTTATATAATTATATTTTAATTTAGTTGGATAGTGCAGCAGTACAGAATCAGACAGTAGATGCGTCGGTTGTGGGTTCGCTACTCAACATATCCTGAAAATTGGACGGTTCTTGGGAAACCGAGTGTCTTAATACTGTCTCAACTTCTACCTACCACAATATAGAGATTAAAATATGACGTTAAAAATACTCAACTCAACACTCTATGCCTCCTGAATTCGGTGGGAAGTGGAGAACAAAATTTTCACAATGGGAACCAGATGTCTTAAACTAGGTTCCTCCTGCTTATCCTGCTGTGAACGGGATAGGTACAGAGTATAGCTGAAAAATAGCTTAAGCATTTTATTATATTTAAGAAAATGTACTTCAACGTTCTTATTTTGCTGTTAATGAAATGTGGTTTTCATTAGAAAATGCGGTTTCACTAAAATTATATAAAGTTAAACAAAATTATTTTAGTATAGTTAACGTGGGCCCTAATTTTTTTACCATTAGCTAATTAATAGAGGAATTCATCAAATATATAACTTATGTTCTTACAATTTGGGGATTGTTAATCAACTTTCAACTTCTCAAGTTTCAAAAACTGAAACGTTTTCAATGTGACTGATTTAAGATTTCAGATCCAAGTCTTTTATATAATACATATCTAAAATACTTAGTAATAATATTTTTTAAAATAATATATGTATAAATAATATAAATAAATAATATATATAAATAGTGTGGCCAGTCGTGGCGTAGGTGTGACTGTAAAACCGACTGGTTGTGGGTTCGATCCCCACTCGAGGAGATGAAATATTCACTTAGAATTTATATTTCCATTTTCTTCGCCTCGACACCAGAGTGTCGAGGCAAAGCGCGGCGTTGAGTTCTGCCACTCAACACGCAATGCCTCCAGATTTCGGCAGAAACTGGAGAACGGAGTGTCTCGACGAAACTAATACGAACGAAAATAATATTTTACTCAGACAACATCATCATCATCATGTTACTAGTTCGAATAAACATAAAAGCAAATTATTGTAAATATTTAGTGACTAAACTAATATCAATTTAAAATTCTCCTTGAATTCTCCTTGTGGTGTCCATTGAACTTTGTTGTACTAGAGTTTACTTTTCTCATTTTAAAGTAATATCCATATATTTACTAGTATGTAAATAAGTAATTGATACTATCAGCAAAGTAATTGGATGGAGGTTGTGTAATGAAATTAGAGAATAATGTGTAACGGTGTAGTATTAGAATAAAATGGAGACTGCGATAAGTGAAGACGATAAGTGCGGCGTCTGTTTTTTCTTGAAAATATTTTTATATAATATATGTTCTTGTATTTTCTTTTTTATATTAAGACTAGTAGTCACCCGAAATTTTGTTAGCGTGGATGTGATAATGATGAATGGATATCGCGTTTATTTTTAACATATTTAAAAATGTAATTCCACATTTAGGAAAAAAAATACTTATTTAGAAAACGTATTCTAATTTAATAGTAGCGGGATTTAAAAATGTCCAAGCGCTCTGTAAATACAAAACCCGTTTAGTTCGTCTATAATAGGAACTTTGACAAATCCTTCCATTTTTGATATCGTAATACTCCCTACACTTCCTAGTCTACCTACATGCCAGATTTCAACTTCCTACGTTCAGTAGCTTCGTGTGTACGTTGTCCGTCATTCAGTCAGTATTGAAAGTATTTTAGATATAAATTAGGCGTATTTTAATAATGATGACTAATCTGGTCGGAGGTGATGGTTTAAAAACCAAGTGACTGCTCACGTTGGTATTACCTAACTTTTGGTATATCGATATACGAACACCTATAGGTATTTGTATCTATCAAAAAAAAACATCATATTTGTGAACAAAAATCCTTTGATTTCTATACATCAAAAACAGAAACAGCAAACACTGCATTATTTTCCACAAATTCATTATATTAACCAATATTCTAATTTAAATTTAAACTCCAACGCAAAATACAGGTTCTCTTTAAGCTCACCATTATCCTGGATTCCCGTGGAAACTGTAACAGTCTCTAAGGCTATTTTCCGAGGGCCGCCGCAAATTTATTCATTGGATCGGCCAACGTCCTGCAGTTTTGCAAACTTTACGTATAACCTAGCTATTTTAAACGGATGCTAAATAGAGTTCCAGCTTAAATTTCACTTTTATAAAGACATTTCTCTTGTTATACTAAATGTTAGAATTATGGCTTTTGGCGTTTTTTATATTAGTTTTGTATTGTTAAAAATATGTTTAAATAAGATACTCGAAGCTATCGTAACATAGTTATATAAAATTAAGCTGAACGTTTGGTTAAGAGCTTAATATCCTTTTTAGACAGATGTATGTCTCAGGAACAGGATAAAAATGGAGAACGAAATTTTATTTTATTTATAGGTTTTAATTCCCTACTGCTATGTATGTAAAATGAGTTATAAGAAAAATAAACGGCATATCTGTAACACGTCGTAACTGTAATGTATGCAAGTAAATTCTTTAAAATTAGTAAATTTTCAGAAAACGTATAAAAAATTGGTGGAATTTGAACCTGCGCCTCTTGGAAAACGTCCAAGCCCTAAATCCTGCTACGTTCAAATTTTATGCGTCTTCTAAAAACGTAGATATTTTTCTAAAGTATGTGTGGAATTTTATAATTAGTAATGTACAGTGCCAACATCGCACCGGCTTTAAGCATTTAATAAGAATAAATAATAATATATAACAAAGCATTCATTTTACTATTAAATTTTCATAAATTCAAACACTCTTGAAAAATTCAATTTGGTTGGCCATCGCTCTTATGTTTTTTATTAAATTTTGAAACGACTTCGAGGGGGAGCGAAAGTTAATCGCGTTAATATAATATATTGACCTGTGATCTCTTTTCTTTGATTTTTTTCTGTACCTACATATCTCCCGCATTAAGGAGGTGGTAGGAATAAAGAATTTATTAATAAGTCACTTTGAAAAATCTGTTCTCCTCTTTACTCTAATTTAGACATGGGAAAAAGGAAAAGTAAAAAAGTTACCAAAACTAAGAGAGACGTTATCTCGTCTAATTTTTTTTTCAGTTTTACGCTGTATCGTATATAATGTAAAACAGGTTACGCAGTGCAGAACCTAGTGTTAAGACACTCTGTTTTATACTTTCCGCCGAATTTTCCAGGCATTGTGTGTTGAGCGGCGGAACTCGGGACAGAAATTAGAAAATATCAATAAAAATAATGAATTTCCCTAAGAATGAATTACTATTTATCAATATTTCGGATTTGAATGGGAATCGAACCCACAACCGTCGTGTACAGTCACACGCCTGTGCCCCTGCGCCACGAGGCCCTCAATATTAAAAATATATCACTACGTTTTTTTAATTGTGGAGTTTTTTCCGCGACACGGACACCACTTCAAAATTAAAAAAGCGCGTTTAATAGTTAATTTAGTCTAAAGGATTTGTATTCACTATTATTATTTTCAATAAATAACTTACCCAACAATGCTACATATTCTAATCTATAATATACCCCGCATGAGTGGCACCTCGTAAATGGAATGGAAGTGGTTTTTTGGGAACGTAGCGTCTGAACATTAAGTTCCCAGGTTCCTTCTGCCAACCTTGCTATGACACTGAAAGATTTAAGTTACTTTGTAATAAAATATTGTATTTGTATATGCCAAAAACGGAAATCAAATATTTCATTCGTGAACGTAAAATGCTGTGTAACCTTTTTCAAAGTGTAGCTTCCTTTTCAGCAGCTGTGAAACGGGGGCGCGATTTGCTAAACAATGTTTGAATGGAACAGATAGAAAAGTAAATAGAGAGCGACTATTGCTTTAAACTATACACATTTTTAGTAAATCTGAATATATATATTTGTAATATATTATATGTTCGTCTTCGAACAGTTTTGTTTGGAAGCTTTGTGTAATGTTCGGTATTGGGTGAAGGCAGAAAAAAAAATGTTTTATCACTAAGTTTTCTCAGTCCACCCATATAAATAGGAAAAAGCGTTTTTTACTTCCGATATAGATTTTATAAATTCATATGGTACATTTTAAATGGCACATAGCAGGGTAGGCAGAGGGTATCTAAGACCCGATTGATTTTCGGGACTACGCCACCAGACTGAGAAAATAAAAATATTAAATATTTCAGTCTCCCTAGTGGGAATCGAACCTACAACCGCACCTAACAGCCGCAAGCTAGTGTCCTGCGCCACGGTTGGCCCCGAAACTACTATACTTGAGTAGACATAATAATAATTTTAATCCACATTTCGTATATAAAAAACTTTGCTCAGTTAACTACATAGCTATTTGGCAACCCTACGCGACCCGATGTATGAAAAACGTTACAATGGCACAAACTTTTAAGGTCTCCCCCTTACTTCGCCAAAGGGACGTGCTGAAGGTATGGGTAAACTTGCCAGATCGATATCTCCTTGCAAATGGACTTTAAAACTTCCTTCCCTTCAGCTTGTTTGGTTCCAATATCTGTAATATACTCGTCTTCTGTTCGTTAAGATAAATATTTAGGAATCAGCCTCTTTAATAGATCTTTAAGTTGTTTTTCGGAAGACTATTAAAATAATTTATTTTTATTCTAAAATATACGAGGATATGTACGGAATGTGATGATTGTGGGTTCTATTTCCATTCTTTAAGACATTTCGTTTCCAATATACCACCGAATTCTCGAGGCAGGTAGGCCACGATAACATCACATTTTTTTATTATTTTGAAAATGCTTCGTTCGCTTCGTTTATCGAGGCCGGTCGTGGCACAGAGGCACAAAGCGTGACTGTAAAATCGACTGATTGTGGCTTCGATCCCCACTCGAGGAAGTGAAATATTTATTTACATTTATACTATCATTCCTTCGCTTTGGTGTCGAGGCGAAACGCGGCGCGAGTTCTGCCACTCAACACGCAATGCTCCATAAATAGGCGGAAAATGGGGAACGGAATGTTTTAACACTAGGTTTCCTCTGCCTACCCTGCTATGTGCGGGATACAGCGTGAAGCGTTCCTTTTTTATTTAATGAAAATATTATACATTATGAATCTGAAAGAGTGTGAGTAACGTAACAGGAGGTTCAACTTACACTGAAAAAAAAAATGATGAAGGCTGCGGTTGGAAGGCTAATAAATTAGTGATAATGAGAGCCCGGAATACACGTGAAAATAATAAAAGAATCGTGTATGTAACTATGTCTTCAGATATAATAATAATAATAATTGTTTTTATTATTATTTTCTAGCCCTACTGTATCCTTGTACATATAGTTGATTAGATATAGGAAATCAAGTGTTAAGATAATCCGTTCGTATGTTGAGTGGCGGAACTAAACGCCGCGCTTTGTGACTCTGGTAACGAGGAAAAAAATCGATCCCACTACGGCCACGTTATACTCAGAACCGCTGCACCACGACGCTCCCTTTATATTTTTCTTAACAAAATATATTTTAATATATAACTGAAACTTTCTAACTTTTAATCAAACAATACATTTTAGATAAATAAATCCGATAAAAGTAAAGCACTATAGCTATATTCATAAACGTAATCCGTCCCCGTTTGTGTTGCCCGAAGCGGAGATTAATCACGAAACTATGGTTTAAGCCAAAAGTTGCCAATTAAAATCTAAAACGTTTGAAGTGGTGGAATAAATAAGGCTGGCTGTACTTTGTTTGATATATTTATATTTTATATTTTATATTTTGTGATATTATATTGCCTTCGAGGATATTGTGGTACATTTGGAAAGAGTCAGGCCATTACCGCTGGGTAGAACGGTTATATTTAAAATTACTTTACCTACCTAGCCGCCTAGCCTGGCCTGCCTCCCGGCACGATGTCCCCATCGTGACTGTAAAGTTGTGGGTTCGATTCACACTTGAAGTAATGCATTGTATTAATTCCTTCGCTCTGGTAACAAGACCATGTGTGGCATCGAGCTCAACCACTCAAAATGCAATGTTTCGAAAATTGACACTAAGTTCTTCTGTCTATTCTACAATTCGGGATACAGCGCGCATTGAGGGTTCCGTACAAAAATTGGAGGTCTCGAGCTTTTTTTGAAATTCAGCCTTAGCTTAGGCAGAGCCATCCAATACCTCACTTGAAATATCGGTTTACTTACCACATTTTACGTACCTACGTGTAGATGCTAGCTGCCAAATTTAATAGTTCTAATTCAATGCCAAATTTCATAATCAATGATAATGTTGAATGTCGAATGAGTTGAAAAACGTGTTTTTTGTGATATAAGCAGTCATATCTTTTTTAAGTAAATTTAGAAATATTTTTTTGTCAATCATGGGGCCGCATCTGCGGCCCCATGATTGACAAAAAAATCAGATCAGATCTCTGATTAATATGGTTTGAATTTCAACGCGATATCTCCAAGCGTTCCTGAGATAAAGGGTCTTGATAGACAGTCAGACCGATGGACAACAAAGTTATCTTATAAGGGTTCATTTTTCCCTTAAAAAGTAACCTAAACAAACACAGTAGTACGTACACTGATTTTTTTGTCAATCATGGGGCCGCATCTGCGGCCCCATGATTGACAAAAAAATCAGATCAGATCTCTGATTAATATGGTTTGAATTTCAACGCGATATCTCCAAGCGTTCCTGAGATAAAGGGTCTTGATAGACAGACAGACCGATGGACAACAAAGTTATCTTATAAGGGTTCATTTTTCCCTTAAAAAGTAACCTAAACAAACACAGTAGTACGTACACGGAACCCTAAAAACACACATATTTCTCCGAAGTGCAAGTGAAGACTTGAACAGAGCAGAGCAGTGGCTTGGAACCTTTTTTGGTTTAAAAATATAAGGATTTGTTGAAAATAGAATATACATTTTATAGTATGAAATGAAAGTTTTATGTATTATTTTCTATATTTGCGAGTATATTATGTGCAATTTAAGGACGTAAAATTAAAAATCTCATTTTATCTCGTAGCCGTGGGAATTTCTAACTCTTTTTTCTTAGTGCTTCCTTATTCCTTAATCTACATAGGTATAAACTAAATTTCAACTTTATACTCTAATAGTTTCGGCTATGTGTCGTCTGTCTGTCCGCTGTATCGAAAGCTTATTATTAAATTTTGTCAAGAATAACATACTTATTTGAAAATAACTACGCTTTTCGCTTCCAACAGAAATAAGAAACCTTTTAAAAATGCAGAAACTTGCTACGGTGATGTAATAATTACGCATTTCTGTTAATCGATTCACGAAGTTGTAAACGATATTCCCATTAATAAAATTCCCACTAAAAATTATTTCAATCGATGATAACGAATTAAGTAGTTTATAGATAGATAGTATATATCAGACTGTCAGCCAGAAGTATCTACTTTGTAACAACTTAAGCATCTCATTTTTAGTTAATATAAGACTTGGCTGTAAAATAGTCTCGCTTATACATATGTATGTTTTTTCGTATTCACAACTCATCTCTTGTTATAGTATACATCCATTTTACGTACAATCTTTAATCTTTAATCTTTACTTATATTAGTACAAAAATAAAACAAAAACAAATAACAACATCAAAAAGAGTGTCGCAACACCAAATTTTCATTCAAATCACGTACATATTTAGATAACTAAGTTGTATAACAAGACAGACGACTCAGACGGTCTTGAAGCTTACGTAAAACATAACTACGCCTGAAGCCAGATTTCTAAAAGATAACTTTAATTTAAGCTTCTAGTTTTTTCTTGTGCACTTCTTGTACACGAGAAAAATCTTTAAAAAATTCTGGTTAAAATACTTTTTAACCGACTTCTGTAAAAGGAGGAGGTTATCGATTCGATTGTATTTCTTATGTTTGTTACGTCAGAACTTTTGACTGGCTGAACTGATTTTGATTATTCTTTTTTTTATTTGAAAGCTGGTGCATCCAGTGTGTTATCTTTTTTTATCTATTTCTGACAATGCTATCCATGAGAAAATCACATAAGTCTTAAATTTGCATTAAGTATGTGCGCGACAATGGACGAATAACTCAATATCACACCTACTGATTTCGACGATTCTTTTTTTACTGGAAAGGATAGGATATAAAGGATGTATTCAGTTAAAGCTGGATTTTTTTTGTTAAAAATGTACTGTTTAATCTTAATTTATAACATTTTTGTTTACATTGTTATGTTATTTCTCTTGTCAGTTGATTCTAGATTTTCTTCACAAGAAACTGGAATGTATGTATTAAAATTTTGAAACAAAGTGGAATGTATTCATTCAATACGGATAACGGGAATGGTAAACAATTAAAAAAAACGTACAGGGAACGGGAACCTTATTATAATAATTCCTGCAAAATTTTCGAGACAGTGTGTGTTGAGTTAAAGTTTTATGTCCCCACAGAATGGGGAAACGAGAAAAAATATAATCGATCATCTCCTTGAGTTGGAATCGAAGCCACAATCGTGCTTACAATCAAGCGCTCTGTCCCATAGCCTTGAAAATAGATAACACAGGGATGTATCTCTCTATAACTCGGCTCTATAATTATAAAAGCAAAACAAATAATGGTTCTAGTATATGTATTATATACGTATAAGTGTTATTTAAGCGCCTTATATATTTTTTTATTATAACTTAGCTTCACGCTGTATTCCGCACATTACAGGGTAGGCAGAGGGAAGCTGGGAACCTAGTGTCAAATCACTCCGTTCTCATTTTGGAGGCAATGCGTGTTGAGTGGCGGACTCGACCCTCCGCTTTGCCTCTTTCCCAAATGAGGAAATGAAAACATAAAATATTTTATTTCCCTGAGTGACGGAATCAAACACCACAACCGTTTGCACTTGCACGCTTACGCCCCTGTGTAGTGACACACTCAATTTATGCTAATTACAAACAAATTACCAAAACATTGAAATATACAAAGGATTTAGGCTGAGGTTGATTCTAGAAGCTTGTTCACTAATTTATTTGAAGTTATAATTAAAATTCTTTCTCTGTTTTTTTCTGCTTTCCACCTTTCGCTACGAAACTTCGAAACTACAAATATTATCAGATATATTAAAACTTAGCTACAAAAGCTATTAGCATATATATATTTACGCGTTAGATATTTGGCAAAGTCAACCTTCATGCCTGTCATCAGGGGAACGTCCTGCCTGTTTTTTAGTCATAAAAATATAAATATGTGGAGAAATGTCAAAGCGAAGTAATGAACGTCAATAATTACATTCTCCGCTTTCCGTTTTTTTGACGTCACTAGAAATAAACTTTTATAGTAAGATTCGATAGTTTGTATTGAAGGAAAGTATTTATATTTGTAAAATACATATTTGATTGTGAGTTTGATACCAACGGGACGGAAGTGTCTTAATGGAGAACGGAGTGTCTTAATACGGAATTCCTAGATTTCCTCTGCCTGTTCTGGCATATGCGAGATACATTGTGAAACTATAAAAAAAAATCCTTGATTTTCTAAGCTAAAGTGCAATTCTAACACCCAACGCTTTGTTTCTTATACGAGAATATAACGAGAGATAAACATAGTAGAATATCAGCAGGGTAGGCAGAGGGTACCTAATATTAAGACACGCCGTTCCCCACTTTCCGCCGAATTCTGGAGGCATTGCCTTTTGTATAAAAATATAGTATAAAAATATATTTTCGCCTTTTATAAAATGTTCATTTATTCAACAGTTGCAAATGACTACTGTAGTGTATGGACCCACAGACACTACGCACTCTTAAATAATACTGAGAACACTATCACTGGCTCACCACTACACCAGATCAGCAGCAGCGCGGGAGCACATCCGACCTGTACCGCGTCAGTGACAACACTCCCCCCCTCTACTGGTGTACATGAGACAATGCTACATATCTATTTAATAGATACAAACACTACATCCCTTCCTTTTTATTATTTTATTTATTTACTTACTACATCATAAAAATTTAAATCATACAGAATTTATTATATACCTTATAATAATAATTAAGAAATTTATTTATTATTTTTTAAATATTAATTTGGTTTAATTTATTATTCTTTTATATTATCTCCACATCATTTTCTTCCTCTACTGATTTCCATTGACCTCCTACACGCTTTAAATGAATCACATTTCTTCTTAATCTTTGTCCGGTTTCTTCATTCCTTACCAATATGTCTCCACCTACGGATTTCTCCACCACATGTGGTGTGGGATTAAACGTAGTTGAAAGTTTGCTAGTCTTATTCATTTCCTTAATATATACTTTCTCACCTTCTGCAAGCTCTACGTCTTCCGCTTTCCTCTTCCGGTCTCCATATTCCTTTCCTTTTTCTTTTTCCGACTTGTGCCGATCTCTTACATCAGTGTCGTTTTCCAATTTATTCATCTCTTTTAACATCGGGATTTTATCCCTGTTCATTCTCTTAAAAAATAATTCCGATGGAGTCTTCCCAGTTACGGAATGAGGAGTAGAATTATACATCATTAGATACTCATATATAGTTTCTTTCATATCCTTTTTTTCACCTTCACTTATTTTTAGCCTTTTTAAGATGTCCCTGTTTTGACGTTCCACTTCTCCATTCATTTGTGGCCAATATGGCACAGTATTGAAAAGTCTGATATTGCAAGTTTTACAAAAATCTTTTAACTCTTCGCTGATGAATTGACGGCCATTATCAGCAGTGATGGATAATGGATAACCTAGTCTACTAAAGATTTCTTCTAAAATTTTTATTATTTATGCACTTGTTATGGTCTTTGTAATTTTAATCTCTTTATAGCGACTATAATAATCAATAACAACTAAAATGTAAACATTACTCAGTAATGGTCCTAATATATCCATTGCAATATCTATCCAGGGTTCAGATGGAAGCTCCCGACGTTTCATTGGTGCTTGAAGATTTGGTAAACTAACTAATGTACACCCTTTGCAACTTTTTACCATAACCTCAACCTCTTTATCTATTCTAGGCCACCATACCTTACAGCGAAGACGACTTTTCATACTAACTATCCCAGGATGTCCCTCATGAGCTGCACATAATACCTGGTATCTGAGATCCTTAGGAATTACTAATCTAGTTCCTCTCAAAAGTATATTATCATAAAAGCATAATTCATCAGAAAATATTTTATATGATTTTACACATTCATCCCATTGGTTGTTATAAATCCCTTTTTTAACCCTGTTAATCTCCAAATCTGTTTCAGCCTTTATTATTTGATTCATTGAGATTGCATAAGGTTTTGCTAGTTCAACAATATGATAGACATGGCTTTCTTTTGATGGCTGAATTGAGTTATTAAAATATTCACACAATCGTGATAGTGAGTCTGCGATATTGGTCTTTCCCGGTTTATATTTAATATTATAACGATATGCCTGTAGACTTAAAACCCATCTTTCAACACGAGCACACGGTTTCGACTTTGGACTGCAAATAAACTCTAATGATTTATGATCGGTTATTAAATCAAATTCTTTACCAAAGAGAAATATATTAAAAAGTTCAATGGCCCAAACCAAAACAAGAGCCTCTGTCTCTGTTTGGCTATATTTCCTTTCACATCCACTAAGTGTTCGATTACCGTACGCCCTTGGTCCATTATTATCGATTTGTACCAAAACCGCTCCTAAACCCAGAGGGCTCGCGTCTGCTATGACTTGTGTCTTGTCTTTAACATCATAATATCCTAATGTTTCAATTTTTGTTAGGGCCTGCTTTATTTTTCAAACGACTGATTTTGATTACTACTCCAGTATTTTTCAATGTTAGCTTTGGTTCCTAACTTCTGTCTTAGTAGTTCTTTAAGAGGTTCAGTCATCGTAGCCAAATTTGGGATCCATTTATTTATATAGTTTACTAACCCTAAAAAACTTTGTAACTCATCTATTGTTTTCGGTACTCTAAAGCTGGATATACTCTTTATATATTTGCACAATGGTTTTACTCCTTCTGGTTTTAATTCATGTTCTAAAAAATTTATTTCTTGCGTTTTATAAATACACTTCCTTTCATTTGATAAAACATTATTTGTCTTCAATACTTCTAGCACTTTAGCGAGTCTTAAGTCATGCTCCGTTTCATTACTTCCCCAAATCAATATATCGTCAATAAAGTTTAACGTTCCTTCACACAAAGAGCTCTGAAGCACATGTAATTCCAAACATAAGTCGTTTATATCTATATAAACCACTAGCCGTTATAAATGTTGTCAAATATCTAGAATTAGTATGTAACTCTACTTGATGGAAAGCGTTTTTAATATCAAGCTTCGAAAAATATTGTGCCTTCTTTATTTTAGGTAACAAGCTCTCCATGCAAGGTAAAGGATGATTTTCACGTAAGATAGCTACGTTTGCACGACGCATGTCAACGCATAACCGTACATCGCCATCATCTTTGAGAATTTGGACTATCTATTAAAATTTTTGAAAAGGTTTGCTTGTTTCCATTTCTACATTATTTATATTTACCCCCAACTTTAATACTCCCAACTGTATTGCTGTATCTTTGCCCAGTAGATTCCGTGATCCATCTTCGATAACATAAATGGTATTGCGTTCCCCCTTTCCATTTACTTTTATAGTAGCTTCAAATGAGCCTTTAATATGTAAAGGTGTTTTACTCCCATATGCGAACAATATTTTGTTAGGATTTGCTTCTTGATTGTAGCAAATTACTTTATTTTTCTTTAGATATTCCCAGGCTATGTTAGATATCAAATTCATTTTGCATCCAGAATCGATAAGCATATTTAAGCAAACTCCTCCTATTTCACATTCGATTGTTGCATCATCATTCATATTAAATATATATTGAACATCTTCATTTTCAAGGGAATTTATTGTATTTTCTTTCCGCTGTCGCTTGTAGTATCTATTGCCGTCTATTTGTTTTCCTTCAAATTTACGTTTATTTTGATCGGAATGGAATTTACTTCTGCAACATCTTTGATAATGACCTAGTTTTCCACATCCATTACATTTCTTATCCTTTGCTGGACAGGGTAAACTCCGTAAAAAATGCGTAGAGTTCCCACATCTAAAACATACAAGCTTAGTTTTGTCTTCATTATTGCTGATGTTCCACTTATTCAATTTTAAGTTTTCTTTATTTTTGCTTTTTATTAAGTTTACATCATTATTCTTGATCATTTCTTTTTGCTCATAGGATTCTAGCTGGTAGTTAACCATTTCTAAAGTATTGGCAATTGTAATGACTTTGTCCAAAGTAACTTCGTCGCCCATGGTCAACATCTTCTTACGTAATTCTGTTGACCTACATTTTCCAATAATTTGATCAATAATATGTTCCTCTGGTTTTCCAAATTTGCATCTTGCAGCCTGATTCCTGAGTTTAAGAAGAAACTTCTCAAAACTCTCCCCATCTTCTTGTATGATAAGGTGGAATAAATGCCTCTCATACGTCTTATTTTCTTTAGGAAGGAAGTAATTATCTAATTTAGAAGTAGCTACTTCGAAAACATCAAGATCACTTCCTGATTCTACACTTGCTCCGGGTAGACTATAAAATATTTCTTGGAGCGCAGTCCCGCCAAGGACGAGCAAGGTAGCTCGCTTTTTAACAGGATTGGTAACCTCAGCGGCTTCAAAATATATTTGCAGAGACCGTTTCCATTGTTGCCATCTCAATCCAACTGGTATACCATCACCATCCAGGTCTAATTTTTCCGGTGGAGGTAATTGACTCGCCATAGCTTATTCCAGTGACCTGAAATAATATATTACTTAACATTCCAATTCAATGGAGAACCGACGATTAATTCCAATTTAATGGAATTCCGATGATTAATACCAATTTAATGTATTCCGATGATTAATTCCAATTTAATGGAATTCCGATGAGTAATT
>JAATLQ010021573.1:163983-204673 GCA_013421005.1 Heliconius erato x Heliconius himera
GTATACCATCACCATCCAGGTCTAATTTTTCCGGTGGAGGTAATTGACTCGCCATAGCTTATTCCAGTGACCTGAAATAATATATTACTTAACATTCCAATTCAATGGAGAACCGACGATTAATTCCAATTTAATGGAATTCCGATGATTAATACCAATTTAATGTATTCCGATGATTAATTCCAATTTAATGGAATTCCGATGAGTAATTCCAATTTAATGGAATTCCGATGATTAATTCCAATTTAATGGAATTCCGATGAATAATTCCAATTTAATGGAATTCCGATGAGTAATTCCAATTTAATGGAATTCCGATGATTAATCCCAATTTAATGGATTCCGATGATTAATCCCAATTTAATGGATTCCGATGATTAATTCCAATTTAATGGAATTCCGACGATTAATTCCAATTTAATGGAATTCCGATGATTAATCCCAATTTAATGGATTCCGATGATTAATCCCAATTTAATGGATTCCGATGATTAATTCCAATTTAATGGAATTCCGCCGATTAATTCCAATATAATGGAATTCCGATGATTAATTCCAATTTAATGGAATTCCGATGATTAATTCCAATTTAATGGAATTCCGGTGATTAATTCCAATTTAATGGAATTCCGATGAGCAGCTCCAGTTTAATGGAAACTCGATGAACAATCAAAATTTAATATGTTATGCGGGAATCGAACCCACAACCAATAAATACTTACATGTATCAGGAAAGTGTCACAAATCCATAAAAATAAACAATTATTATTTAATGCAACAAGTGGGAATCGAACCCACAGCCATTACTCCTCATTCGTAAAAGGGTAAGGTAAATAAATCCATTAAAAATTAAAATATATAATGTTTCTAATTATAAAAATATAAAAATGTCTTAATTATTATTATTTTTTTTTATTTATAATTTTATATAAATGTAATTTAAAAATAATTATTATAGTATAATAAAACATACTAATTAAAATTATTAATTCAATGTAACCTCCAAATTAGAATTTAAGACCTTGCGCGTCGAGTGCGGAATTCAACGCCGCGCTTTGTTAAATATAATCGTAATAAAACCATATAGTTTAAATATAATCACTTAATTGAGCAGGAATCGAACCTTTAATCATCGCCTTTACTTTTAGACGCCGTCCTACTGCCCCACTATGGCCTCTGTATATATATATTATTTTTTTTTTTTTTGTTAAAAGAGTCGAAATCGTGTCGGGGCGACGTATTACGCAACCTCTTATTGAAGTAACGTTGATAATAGTTTTTTATTCTGTGGTAGTAGTACATTTTGGCGGGAAATTGAAAATCAATAAATAAAATCTAAAAGAAAATCTATTTAATTACATTAGTAAAATGTAACTTGTCATAGAATTAAAAATATATTATAATTAATATTATAGTAGCACAAAATGCTGCCATAAATCAAATAAACATTATATATCTTTGTATAAAACCATCATACATATAACCCGCCAATTCTATGTAATGGAGATTTCAACAAAATTTCGCTACATTGTAAATTCTATAATATATTTTATAGATAAGAACTGAATAATCAATACAATCTACTTTATAATAAATCCAAATCTATATGATTTTATTTACTCACATTAGTAATAATGAGTATTCATAGGTCCATTATATGATTACATTAATAATATTTGTAGTTCCTCTGTATTTGTCAATTATATTTACAACAAATACTAAGAATAATTACAAATTAGTAATTTTAGGTACTTTTGTAATATTTTTTCTACAAATCATTTTATTGATTCCTTCCATATTCTCATTTTCGCGCGTTTTTTTGTTTTACGTTTCTTACTAATACTAGCTTTCATACCTTTATCCTCGTCGCCAATTGTAGTGTATGGACCCACAGACACTACGCACTCTTAAATAATACTGAGAACACTATCACTGGCTCACCACTACACCAGATCAGCAGCAGCGCGGGAGCACATCCGACCTGTACCGCGTCAGTGACAACACTCCCCCCCTCTACTGGTGTACATGAGACAATGCTACATATCTATTTAATAGATACAAACACTACAACTACAATGGCGTGCTGGAAGGTACGTCCTTTTGTAAATTGCGTGGTTGGAATCCATTTCTTGTAATGTTCTTCTGTTTAATATAATTGTGATCTTGCATGCCTGTTTTATAACAGAAAAAATAAGATATTCTTTTTTTATTACAAACTGATGTTTTATAAAATAGTTTATTTTCTTTTTTATCTGGCAAATAAAGCGCGGTGTTGAGTTGTGAAGAGAATATAGCGGTGATTGGAGTACGGACTGTTTTATTAGTGGCTTCCTTTTCAATACCATATTATATTCGGAAAAAAAGCTGAAAAGAATATAAAAATATATAATAACTTGTGAATATAGTGACTGTGTCCGATACACTTTCTACTAGTTAAGTGACAGTGTCAGTGTTTACACACGCGATAGTTATGGATTCGATTTCCTTAGGGTGTAATATTTGATTTTAATTATTTTTACTTTGTGGATCTGTTAAAACAAAATATACCGTTGAGCCAATTAAGATAAAAAGAACACTCTTCTCTCTGCACACCCTGCTATAACTAAGAAACAATAACAAAATCTAGGAATTAGTATGTCATAAGCAACAAATAGATTACGGAATACTTTTTCTAAAACTTAAAAAAAAATATTACATACATAAACACAGCATGAAGCTAGAACTTAACAAAAAAACGATAACTTAATATAGTCTTTATTATGGAAAAGGATTCATTTTTAATTTATAAAAAATGCAAAAATACATTATAAATATATTATATAACGTTAGTATTAGTAGTTCAATTGATCCTAGGGGACGTGTTCAAGATGGATGGAGGAGGGAATTCAAATTGACTTGCGGGGGTTAACGTCAGCTGATGATTGATGCCTTTGTTAACCTTAAAAGCTTGAGGTTTCATTTCAACGACTAGTCTTGGTTTTCTTGGTATATCATGTTTTATAATAATAAAAGGAAAAGGTAAAATTGACATTGTTCCTAGAAAAATTTTTTTTTCTTTTGAAAGAAAAGGAAAAAAATAAGATTAATATTTATAACACGTGAAAGGTTCAACAAATTTATTGTTAACTATTAATTATTAATCAATTAGGTTTAATATAAAAGGCATCTTCATAGCTGTTCCCGCATAGTACAGATATTGCCCAATTTTACCAATTTTCAAGACGTTGCGTAGTCCGTGGTGTAATAGTACGCCGCTCTTTGTCCTCTATAGTGGAAATGAAAATAATTTAAATGTAATCTGAAAGAAACAAAAAAAAACATGTGATTGTAAGCGCGACGTTGTGGATTCGATTCCCGCTGAGGTGCTTGAAATATTTAATATTTTCATTTCTTCGCTCTTATATGTATGGTGTTGAGTTCCGCCACTCAGAGCCTCACGAATTAATAGGAAAATTGAACGTTAAATGTGTTAATGAAAATGGAGTGTCTTAACTCTAGGTTTCCAGTTTCCATCTGCTATGTGCAAGTTACAGCGTGAATTTAAAAAAACCTGTCTCAAGATATTTTTGTAAGATAGATGTCGATATTTTGATACAATCAATAAAGCAAACAGGTCTTATATGTGCCTCAGTGTATGAAATTTGGGTCAATTTTGCCTTCAGTAGCCGATTTAGTATGAAATATTCTTGTTGAAAGCTATTTTTATGAACTATTTTAATAAACATAGCGTGTACGTTATATTTTTACTATTTGTATCATCGTAATGTAAAATTTAAGTTTTATTATTTTTTGTGTTAAATAGAGACGTTAGATTGAGCAGAATTATTAAGAGAGGGGCGGCATTTCACTGTAAAACGCAATGGTTGTGGGTTCCACGCGGGGAAATGAATTATTATCATTTCTTTGCTCTGGTTGACAAATTGCGACGTTTAGTTCCGCCATTAAACGTACAGTGTCTTGAAGTCGGGTGCAAGGAGAACGATAAGTAACATTAATTAGTAGTATATATTTTAATTTCCAGGTAAAATAAGATTGAATATTTTCGACGAGACGTCTGAAAACTTTCTGTAAATAATTCTTTTCCGAAAAAAGAATCCGCCTTCTTAAATATTTATTAATAACTTTGTAAATAAGACCCTCGAGCTTTATATAGTTACGAAACTTTCAATTAATAGATATAAAAAGGCTTTTGTATCTTACTGTATTTTTTTATCAAATATGTATCAATAGTTTTGTATACATTTGATTTAGGATAATTCCAAAACTAAGTATCAAAGTTAAGGTCGTTTTGTTTGCGCATTTATATACACGCTGTATCCCGCGGGAACCTAGTGTTAAGACACTCCATTCCCCACTTTCTGCCGAAGTCTGGAGGCATAGCGTGTTGAGTGGCAGAACTCAACGCCGCGCTTTGCCTCGACACCAGAGAGAAGAATTGGAAATATAAATTTAAGTAAATATTTCATCTCCTTGGATCGGGATCGAACGCACAATCAGTCCATTTACAGTCACACTTTGTGCCCCTGCGCCACGACTGGCCTCATTTTTTTTTAAATATATTAATTGTACAAGCCTTAGGTCTTGTTATAAACCGAGTTATATTATGCAACAGAATGATTTTTTTTCATCTTTAATCTTGATTCCTTTTTCGCATATCCTGCATTGTGCGAAGTAGGCAAGGGAGCCTAACGTAAAGACACTCCAAATTGAACTACGATTTTAAAATTCTGTGTGCTTAATGCGTACAAAAAATATTTAAGTAAACAAAATTATAAAAATAATTTAAATCAAACCCATACCGCTTATAAAGTCAAGTTTTGCCAATTGCGCCGCGACGGCATTAAGATATCATACAAAACTTATATACTTGATATACAGTAGAAGGGTTGAGTCTTTGCAGTCAATACAGCGTGCACAAATCTTGGCTTAAAAGAGCCCTTCGCTGACATTTCTTTATTCCCCTATAAAGCGATGTTTCATCAAGACTTTCAAATAAAATATCCTTTTTCCTTGCAGATATGAAAAAAACTCCCTCTTCATGCAAGTTTTCCACTGAATTAGGTTTAAAGCTTCGTATAGCGTAACCTATTTATTTTTTTTTTATATATAAAATGTAGCGGCAATGTTTTTTAAAATTAAGTTCCAGTACTCAAATGGAAACTAAATGCAGTTTCAAAATGTTACACAATTAAAAGAAAATATATAGAGGGAATTTCCCAAGTGCTGGACGGCGCCTTGTGTCGGAAACTGTCCTATTACGGCAACTAAGAATCTATTTCGTAATAATATAAGAGAAGACGTAAAGAGAGGTGTATCATTAAAAAATACGCGCGTGACAAGGATAAGTAAGAGTCAGTTCCTACTTTTGGTGGGAAGACACTGTTTCATGTTAATATACTTATTATATTACTTAACTAAAAATTAAGTAAAAAAAATTGTATTACACCTTGACTTATCTAATTTTTTTACATTTTCATAAAAAAGAGAATAATATTAAAAATAGATTGACATTATTTTTCAATAGTACTTTTGTGAAGATTTTATTATCTGTATCGTTTTTTATCGCTATACGCTATATAATACTGGATGGGCAGCATTAAAACTGTTTCTATCAAAATTTCGTCTCATTCCTCTAGGGTGGTATTAAAGTAACCAATAAACGCGGGTCGGGTTTATAATATTTTACAAAATTCAATTTGATTGGAAAAAATCAAAATTTTAATTAAATTACTGTGCAATACTTTGTTGTTATAAAATAAAAGCTTATACTTTTTAAAAGACTTACTTTATATGTTATAACTTATTGATATTTTTATGCAAAGCGCGGCGTTGAGTTCTGTCACTTGCCAATTACTAAAAAAAATTCCCGCAACTCAACATCTAGGTCTCGAATTCGGGTGCAAAGCGGACATCGGAGTCTTTTGCGTTGTATTTTCTGTCTAACTTGCTATGCGGGATAAAGCGTGAAGCTGACTCTCTTCCATACGACTCGACCATAATCTGGTTTAATTTTATTTTATTATGTTGAATCCTGCTAACCAACACTTATTAAACAATTAATAAAAAATGGATCGATCCCGACTCGAGGAGATGAAATATTTGCTTAAATTTATATTTCCATTTCTTCGCTTTGGTGTCGAGGTTAAGCGCGGCGTTGAGTTCTGCCACTCTACACGCAATGCCTCCAGAATTCGGCAGAAAGTGGGGAACGGAGTGTCTTAACACTAGGTTCCCTCTGCCTACAATGCTCTGTGCGGGATACAGCATGAAGCTAATTTAATTTAATTAGAAAATAGTTCGGCAAGGTTCTTGTAGACTTAAAGAACTATTAATATTAATTAAAATAAAAAAAGAAATTAGAGAGATAAGGTTCTCTTACACCCAAACACTTACTATTAAATAATGAGTAAAGATAACAAAAAAAAAACAGAAACATTGTAATCTGCATGCAGCTAGTTTAATTTTCTCTACAATATTTCATGTCGCGACGTTTTAAGTAGGACTTTTATGTTTAAAGTGAATGATGTTTGCTGTTAAGTATAGCACAGTACAGCTTTATATAATCTTAATACAGTACATTTGGATTTTTTTTTACATTATGGAATAATTGAAATGTCTACAATCTTGCAACATGAATGTAACCTTGTATACAACATATATACTTACAATACAAGAAATGTATACAACCTTGAAGGATCCGTATGTATATGAATTCATCATATAATCAAATTCAAACTCGTTTAGGGAAAATATACGAAAAATCCTGTTATTTAATTAGAGTAATTTCTTATATTTACCGTATAAGGGAGTAAGTTTAGTATCAATAAGACACTTCGTTTTGCACTCCACATAGAGATCATAATAAAAAAAAATGTATTAATAAATATTACTGATATATTAATAATAAATTTAACCCAGACATGCTATGTAGGTTGTTCTATAATAATTATATATTTGTAAAGAAAAAATACTACCTAGATTAACATTTACATGGATATTTTATTGTATCGTAGAACCAAAGCGAAGGTTAGACAAATTGGCGGCCTAAGTTCCAAATGGCCTCATTATTCCACTTCTTGTGTTCGAAGTTGGATACCTTTATAGCGTAAGTTAGTCTCGTGTAAACATTAGCTCAACTAAAATGTTTTATCCGGTGCTGCTATTTGTTTGTTAAATGTTTTAGTATTCTTGGATATGCTGAGGTAGAGCATGAGCTCTATCATTTTTTGCTAGCTTTTATCTGTGGATTAGTCTGTCCGTAGGTACAACGCTACTAATGAAATATAAAGTTTTACGCAGTATCAAGCACATAGCAGAATAGGCTGAGGTAGAGATAGTGCGCTACAACTGGCCTCGATCCTTGCAATTTATGTTATTTACTGATTGATGCTTAGGCTTTTAAAGCTTTGGTTTTGGACGTGTAGACAACAGCGCTACGTAGTTTCTAATTATTCCTGGCAAAAAAAAATGTTCATTCGTTTGTATTTGATATGTTATATTTTAGTACATTAAATTTAAAAATGTTGCTAACTAATATAGTGATTGTTTGATTGTTTAGTCGTTGTTGAAAAAATTGACTTATTAAAATTAATTTGTCTAGTGTGATAATGTTTAAATGAAAAATGTTTGTAAAATTTAAAATCATACATTTAGAATCTTTTTTATATTTTAAATTGTAAATTGTACTTTTGAACTTAAAATGCGTCGTCGGTACAAGTCCAAAAAAAATCTACATAACACGCAAACCTAGTGTTAGGACACTCCGTTCCACACATGTGTACACCTAACAAAGATTCAAAACAGCTTTTCGCAGTATCCCGCATATAACAGAGTCGGCAGAGGAAACCTAATGTTAAGACAGTCCAGTACCTACGCACCGCCCAATGTTCCAGGATATTGCGGGTAAAGCGGTGGAACTCAACGTCGTTCGTGCAACTAGCAAAGTAACTTAAATAAAATTATAATATTCAAATACAAATAGAAGTAAGAAATGGAAATAACGTGACGTAAATCTGATATAAGAACGTAAATTAGATTTTATGTCAGCATTTTTTTTGTATTAACATTGTTAGGAAAAATTTGACCTAATAAAGATATTCGGTGGGACAATGGACAAAAGTAATATTTAATGTTTTTACCTAGTGTTAAGACACTCTATTCTCCATTTTTCACCCAATTTTCAGGATATTGTGTGTGTTAAGTGGCGGAACTCGACATCGCGTTTTGTCTTCTGAAGGTAGGTGTGACATTATTATGAAATTGATGTTTGGATGTGCCTGATTATGACACAGTCAGATCGCTATCGGACACCTGATTTTTTTAAAATATTTTAAAATAAGTAAAATAATGAATGACATAGGCTCCAATATTTTATTATTAATTTTAGTGAGAGAAAAAAGTTACATGGCTTCTTACTTTGAGGGTAGAGTGAGATAAGTAAATGTTTCATATATTTTTTTCTTCTTTTATGTCAAATCCTACAAAAAGCTAGATAAAAATAACAAAGTATCTAGATACAAAATTTTCTGTTTATCTAATATTACCTACAAATACACGTCTCTCATTATAAATAAACCTACCATAACACATTTCTACTATACCAACATAAATAATCACGTAGAAAACGTAAGTAATACAAACAAAACACAAACTCTTGCAGCGGACGATGTTTGCTTATGAAATATGAATTGTATAAAGTATAACAATGAGTATTCCCGCGAGGTAATCTTTTCATTCCCGCCGTCGAATTAATTCTAAGATTCAAGGAGGTGCGTTATTTTTTTTAACTATTGTGTATACGTTTTCTAAAGGAAATATTCGTGTTGCTAGAATGTTGAGATTTGAGAGGATTTTTTTTGTATGTAAGTAAAAAAAATTATGTTAGGTTGTCGTAGTACAATTGGTTACAGTTAGACTTTGGACTGTATTTGTGCTTTCGTATCTTTTGGTGTTTGACTTGCTGCTCTTGTGATATAAGCAAGGAACACGTAATGATACGCACATTCTGCACGTTCAGCTTCATGAATTCCGCATACATTATACCTAAAGCAGAAATAATCTAGTGTCAAGACACTCCCTTGAGTATTCTCCGCCTGAATTAGAGACATTCTGTGTTCAGTAACGGAATTCAACTCAGTGCTTTGTCTTGCCAAAGCTGGAAAATAATTATTTGCCTTGAATATTTACTTAATTTACAATCTTAAAAGTAAATAAATTAATTAGAATAATATTAAAGAAAACATTAAGTGAGTACCTACTGATTGCTAGAAAATCTATATTAAAATATCTTTTAAAAATAGTACGTGCAAAATATATTGTTTTTTAGGGTTCCGTATCTCAAAAGGTAAAAACGGAACCCTTATTACTTTGTTGTCCGTCTATTCGGCTGTCAAGGGCATTTATCTCGAGATCTTGTAGAGGTATCAAGCTAAAATTAATAGCAAATATTCAAATCTATAGTCGTTGAAAGCGATTTTGCTGCATTATGTATGAGAGGCCGGTCGTGGCGCAGCGGCACGAGGAGTGACTGCAAAACCGACTGGTTGTGGGTTCGAACCCCACTCGAGGAGATGAAATATTTACTTAAATTTATATTTCCATTTCTTCGCTCTGGTGTCGAGGTTAAGCGCGGCGTTGAGTTCTGCCACTCAACACGCAATGCCTCCAGAATTCGGCAGAAAGTGGGGAACGGAGTTTCTTAACACTAGGTTCATTCTGCCTACCCTGCTGTGTGCGGGATACAGCGTGAAGCTAATTTAATTTAATTTTCATGTACGAAAATCGTCGCGTTATCAAAAGCTATATAGTACTTCCCGTAGACCTACAATTATAAAATTTAACTCGATGTGAGACTTATAAATATAAAAAAATATCCGAAAAGCGAAAAATTATAGACATTTTCTAGTAAAAAAATTACGAACTTTTATTTGTAGTTCATTTGTAAGCATTTATAGGTTCTAATTCAGGTTGATCTATAATCCTTAAATTGGTATGGAGTTATAACCGGTTTTTTTGTTTCATACTTTTGTAAAAAAAATCAGCTTAACGCTGTCTCCCGCGCACAGCAGAGTAGACAGGTAAGACATAGTGCCAAGACACTCCATACCCTATTTTCCGCCGAATTCTGGAGGCATTGATTGTTGATTGGCGGAAATCAACGCCACGCTTTGCCTCGAAACCCGAGTAAACAAATGAAAATATAAAATTTCTTTATATTTTCAGAAAAAGTCAGTGCTTTGTCTTGCCAAAGCTGGAAAATAAAAATAATTATTTGCCTTGAATATTTACTTAATTCACAATCTTAAAAGTAAATAAATATTAGAATAATATTAAAGAAAACATTAAGTGAGTACCTACTGATTGCTAGAAAATCTATATATAAAAAAGATTTCTAAAGTTTAAAGCTATCTTGCTTTTATTGCTTAAGAAAAATCTTGGTATTTCTAAGCGTACGTCTGAAGTATGTTTGCAATAAAAATCGTATAAGTCTTGTACTATACTGCACTTAGTAAATTGAAATATAACAAGCTGCTTTTATTTCGTTAATTAATGAATAGTTTCATTGCATAACCATTATTTTTATTAAAGTTAAAATGTCATCTTCCAACACGGTAGACAGATACAACTTATAGAGAGAGAGCCAATAGCGAAAGAAGAAAGTGGGGAACGGAGTGTCTTAACACTAGGTTCACGCTGTATCCCGGTAGGCACCCCGCAGTGTGCGGGATACAGCGTGGAGCTGAAGCCAATAGTGAAACAGTAGGGACTTCGTTATAAGTAAGTTACTGTGCCCATACACCCAACACTGGTAAGTACTATTAGGGAATATGGTGTTTAGATGGTGGTTACTTTCACAGTTATAAGGTAGCTAAGATACAAAAATAGTACTACTAAACTAACTAAATAGTACTAGTACAAAAATAGTACTTAACTTTCATTGAATTATAAAGCCCAATTTTTTTATACTTTTTTGGGAATAATATTAGAAATAACGTTGTCCATTACCAGACCCTTAGCATCGTTATAACTCCCCGCCAGACACCTCCAAATCCTATAAGCTATAAGCGTCTATGAACATGTTAGGAGCAAATAATATTTTTACACTGTAGTACTGTACCCACTACGCCACCACGGCTTATTTTCGTATTATTATAATATTAAGTCAGTCATGGCGCACAATCGTATGACTGTAAATGGAACAGGTTGTGGGCTTGATCCCCATTCGAAGGAATAAAATATTTAATATTTTCATTTCATGCTTTGGTAGCTGGAACAAAGCAGTGCATACAGTTCTGTCACTCATCACACAATGCCCCTAGATTTCGGCGGAAAATGGGGAACGGAAGTGTCTTAATGGGAACAAAGGGGCTTAACACTAAGTTCCCAGATTCCCTCTGCCTACCCTGCTATGTATATGCGAGTACAGTGTAAGCAAAAAAGAAAAATAGTATAAAAAATATTTTATAAATTTATTTTACGCTTTTCAATGGAAACCGGCATTACTTTGCTATTTGAGCAAATTTTAATGCAGGAGGATCCTCCTCTTATAACTTGTTATGAGATTCCGTCGCGGATTTTTCAGTTTGGATAATTTCTAGGCAATTTCTTTTCCAGGTGTTTCCGTTAGGCTCCTAAATTGTTGATAAAATTATTTCGGTAAAATTATTAAAATGAAATTCCTTTGATGATACACTTTGTGAATTCGAAGTAGAATCGAAAATACCGAAAAAATAGAGGCTATATTTTACATTTTTTCTGTAAATATATTTGAGATTATTAAGAAATAGTTTGGTAACAGTAGAATAATTGTTTTAAAAATATTTTTTATACGGTTACTGAGGTATTTAATATAACCTAAAGACGATGTCTAAGCAAACGGCGATGTCTAAGCTGAGCTTTGCATTTGTGTGAGTGTTCATATATACTTATAGTGTAGATGGAATGTCAGCCTTCAAGAGCGGCACATCTTTTGCTTCGCCTGAACCGCCTTAAAATACTTTTCGGCAAGTGGTCTCCACCTCTTGTAAGGGTAGCAGTATATTTAATTCATAATGTTGTGATATGGGCCCAAAGTGTGACTGTAACACCGACTGGTGGTGGGTTCGATCCCCACTCGAGGAGATGAAATATTTACTTATATTTATATTTCCATTTATTCGCTCTGGTGTCGAGGACAAGCGCGGCATTGAGTTCTGCCACTCAACACGCCACTGCCTCCAGATTCGGCAGAAAGTGGGAAACGGAGTGTCTTAACACGAGGTTCCCTCTACCTACCCTGTAGTGTGCGGGATACAGCGTGAAGCTGATGTTATGTTTTTGTTTTGAATTATTAAAAGTGAAGAATAAAATGTGCACTGTCACTATAATTACATTCGTGCATTTTCCTTAAGTTAATAAAAGTGACTGAAGAAAATAAAACACAACTAAACAATGGACCTTAAAACAAAATGTAAGTTAGCTGTACTTCGCTGTTTTTTAGCATCCTTGCTAAGGATTTGTGAAGGACATGCGACCCATTTTTGAACTTATTGCCTGAAGCTAGAAAAATATTTCTTTTTCATCTCTTTTTGCACAATGTTATAAGACACATTCATTTGTTCGTTTGCTATAAAACTACTTTAAATAGATTATTTACGTTGTTGTGACAATATACATACATATGTATGATTTTTTCAACTGCCTCACGCAGGACAAGCAGAGAGAACGAAGAGTTGTGTCAAGACACTACAGCTTTGCGTTCGAATTCGTTTCAACGCGTGTTAAGTTACTTCTTCCCTTTTTCGCCCGAGTTCGAATCTTTGAATATTGCGTGATGAAACTAATTCGTTCCCCCGAGTGGGAATCGAACCCACAACCATCCTTTTACAATCAAACGCAGTGGTACGAGTCACGATAGCTTCAATATATTACTATCTTAAAAGTCGAAATATTCTGTTATATAATATTCAACTTAGAAATTCTGCGAATTCTGTTATTCGAATCGGAAATCACAAAACTTCTCTCAGCTTCTAAAAGCTATTGTAAAGTAAATGGTTTTCTCGAAGATAGTGTACCTTGGGAATGACTCGCCCACGGCTGTTTTTAAAATCAAAAGAAGTAAGTATATTCTCTTAAAAAAAGAAAAACTGAAATACTTTCATTGATCATCTCTAGCATATTCTTTTTTTTCTCAATATTTTCGGCTTAGTTTGCATTCTTTTTCTTATCTTTTTCGATTCCCTATGTAGATTTTAAGTACATAATATATGTACATTTCAAATATAAGTCAAATTCAACACACAGCATAAAATGCTGGCTTTTGATGTTTAGAAAGAACATAATATTTTATAAACTCATTTTATATTCAGTAACGGTAACTTTGTGCTACTTTATTTTATGCTTTCAATTCCTTATAGTAAGTAGTACAAGCAAATGAACACATTCTAAATAGGTATTTAATTTTAAAGTGTAACATTTGTAGTACACGCAGACGAACAAATATTACTTAGATAGGTTAAAAAAAATATAGTTTAAGGTTAAACACTAAAAAGAAAGGCTTTTTGACATATGTTTGTAATGTTAATAATTTTTTTTTCAAGTATAATATCTGATAAGAAAATCTTGTCTTCGAAATATGCGTACAGATTTTTTTTTATTTATTTTGTCTTGTCCCAAAATGTTTCGTACATAGAAGGTACACATTGTATTTAGTTAGATTATTTCGATTTTACTATTACTATACTTTTGTCAAAAAGTCAATTATGATAGGGTCAATCTCTAGCGGTTTGATAGTTTAGTTAATTTCTGTTTACAATATTTGGTTTTAATCCCTGCTTTGTAATGTAACATAAACATTTTTATATTTTTTTTTTTACCTTTACACTGTATCCCAAAATTAACATTCCCATTCCGTTCCCCAGTGGGAACCGAACTTAAAACCTGTCGCGTCTACCGTCGCGTCGCCCGCTTCCACTCTTGCGCCGCAACCGGTCTCAATATTTTTTGCTGATTTTCTCATTATTGACGTCTAAAGCTACAAAAACTTACAAATTTGTTTCAAAACAAAGACTCATCACAATGACTGTGGTTCCCAATATACTCATACAGCGTCTTGAATATTCAGAGACGTTTCAAGTGTTTCCGCGTATGTCACGTTCGTTCCTAATTCTCTATGAACAATCCGAAGTACTTCAACTCTCGTAAGATACTCGAGTCGCGTCAAATCCTGGATGAAGCGTTATAGCGTAAAGCTTTCAAATAAAAGACCATTTTGGACATTATGGTTGTGTGTGTATATATGTATATATATATATATATATATATAATGTCATTGAATTATTTAAAAGTATTAATTTGTTAAATATATTGAATGTATAATTTATAACAAAAAATACAAATTTACCGGAAATAGACTCTGGAACTATTATAAAAAAACCCATAACTTAGGGTATGTTTCATAAAAGCGTGGGTAAATTTCATAAACGGAAACATCAATTTAAGTAAACATTCACTTAATTGGAGGAACAATGAAAATGCTATAAATGAAATGGGAAATACTAAAACAATGCTCCAATAAAACACTGATAGCTTGACTCATACTGTAAAACCACTAAAACGAACTGAAGGGAACAGTTTATGCTTCTAACAGTTTTACAAACAAACATTTTTTGACTTTTTTCCTATGGTTAATTGAACAAAATTGGTTTTGATCAAAGTTTGGGAGAGTTTTAAGCGTTGTAGAGTTAGTCAGTTGTTCAATCGATAGAGCAAATAAAATGGTGATTCAGAAGAGTTTAGTTCCAATTTTGTCCTTTTTTTGCCATTATCGCGCGTTTTTTGGGTAATCAGATGAATTTTCCAATTATATGTAATATGTTTGTCAGTTTTAGTTTTGGTAGTTATTGGACCTATTACTGTGTCTAAACACCTGCTTTATTATCTTATTCCATACAGTCGTACTCCTTCCTGACTAAATAATAATTATATATACCTATATATGTACGAGTTCACCAAATTAGTGGTCCATTTTTATTCTCCGCTACAGAGAAAAAAATCTCCAGCTTTTTGATAGAGAAACGCAATATTTCAGTAGTCAATATCCCAATATATAGCAGGCATAGCACGTGCACAAACAGAGGTTCCAATTTGGCGTATTCCCAAACCGCGGACTGTACCTACTCGTATTTGTGCGAGGTTAATACAGTACATCAAGAAATTCTAATATATACATACGTATGTATATACTGTGGATCGCTATAGATTTAGTTATATTGAAATATATGCGACGTGCGGTAAAGCAATTATATTTTGATTGGATATTTGCGACCTTAACTTTGCCGTAATATTATGTGAAATGATAATATTATAGTTTTAGTATTTACAATCTTCCTTATCATTATCAACCACCGTTCGTCTGATCGCTGTTGAAATATTTTTTCTGTTATAGTACTTATTTTATACTTACATATCGTATTAATTTCACAATGCTGTATAGAAGATTCAAATATCCCTTTTCTATAATAAAATTATAAAATATTCCAAAAGACCAATCCATTCCATTTTGTGTTGATCAAATTTCCGTGATCACGAACTACTGTAAAGTTTTGTTCGGTTCCGGTTAAAGAGTTTCGTTCAAAATTTATAAAATAAAATGTGTAAATGTAAATCGCGAAAATCAAAGAAAATCTTATTATTTATATTTTTTGGACAAAATTAAGGGTAATTTTTTTTTATATTTACTAATATGTATATTATTTATGTATATATTTGTGCAAGTAACTTATAAGGCAAAGCTTACTAGCAAGTGATATTTATACAATTATTCTCCAAATCTTTAACACTGCAAATTGGGTACCTAAAATTGCATTCAAATTAAAACAATATTTAGATAATAATGTTTCGTTAATAGTAAAATCTAGATAAGACCGACATTTTTCCGTAATATAAAATCGACTAACAACATTTTTATGTTTAAAGGAACCAATTAGAACGGAACATGTGTCCGAATAGCGAAATATTTGTATGTAATTGGAACGAACATGTCCTATAAATGAAATATAAAACATTCATTTTAATTCTATTGTTTTTAGAATTTTCATTATTTCCAACATGAAACAGAAAATACAATGTATTTTCAATCAAATATCGACTTTTATGTTCCACTATCAACAGTTGAGTACTATGTTTTGATTTCAGAGGAAAAGCTTCGATACGCTAGTTTCTATCTTATCTATTTTGATTTGAATGGAGCTACGTGAAATATATATTTCTTTTATGTTCATATTATAAATATGTAAATATTCTACGTTGTTTTAATATTTGGACATTGAATACTTTGTTGCATTGAAATAGCAAGAATACGATGTTTGTGGGTAGAAGACTTGAAGTTTATTATCGAAGATGGACAGAGAGAGTCTAGTCATAAAACTCTCCACTTTTCATCTGAATTCAACTCGTTGCATGTTGAGTGGTGAAATTCATCCACGCTTCTTAGCAGGGTGGAGAAACAAAAGTCGAAAATGATTCATCGAACCGGGTAAGAATTGAACACACAACCATCGCCTTTACCATTAGAAGCTTTCCCACTGCGCCATGATCGTTTAGATATTTAAAAAAAAAATCTTTAGTTACAAAAAATATTTACTTAATAATTCTGTATGACAAATAAAAAATATTTTCTTTAGTACAACTTCGAGTAGGTATAGGTAAGAAAAATATTTTATAAATAATATTTATTCTATTGATATTCTTGTTACAAAATATTTTTATCCACAGATTTTTTGCCAGATTTGGTTTAACATAGCAGAAGTCAAAGCTCCATTACATTCAACTGAAAAAATAGTGCAGGAAAATGGCAAAATACGATAAATTTTTTTTAGGGTAATTTTTCAAGAGCTTTTTTTACATATAGAAATGTAGGCAAAGATAATTTTGTGTTAAGACACTAATCCCCACTTTCTGTTTCGTCTTCTTACCAAGAAACGAAAATAATCATTTCCCCCGAGTGGGAATCGAACCTATAATAGTAATGTTTACAGTCAAATGCCGTGCCGCTTAGTAAGTAAAATTAAAAGTTATTTACTTACGTTATACGACTTAGTCTGTGACATAGGTATACATAATACCTTATTATTACAACATTTTATAAAATCATGCGATCGTTACAGTTCGGTCAAGGTTATTTGTGACACGCGATTTACACATTTTTAAAACAAAAAGGGATTAGTTACTTTATTTCTGACTATTACAAATAATGCCTAATTAAATATAAAGGACCATCTTGGCGCATTGTTGACATAATTAGTTATGAGCGTAGGTTTCGGGCTTAAATTCTACCTAAAATATTTATATCGCGCGGCGTTGAGTTCCTGAAAATTGAGCCGCGCCAGGGGTGTCTTAACACTAGGTTCAGTCTGCATATCGATATGCGGGATACACCGTAAAGTTTAAAAAAATATATATCTATAAAATTAATTTATCTATCGCGTCCGTCCTAATTATGTATTAAAAGTTTAAATATAAAATCAGTTTGTTCTCTACTTTCCATCCACTTAAAGTTATGGCTTGGCATCTTAAACGCATTGTTCCAGCAAGACAAGGAAGTATGAATAAGTATATATATTGTAATATTGATTACTTACCTGACTCACGAACATTCAAGTGGCCGTAGCCGCGCGGTGACATTTCGTCAGACTCTTAAAGTGATTTGTGGGTTTGATTTCTACTCGAAGAATTATTATATTAAAATAGTTTTGTTTCATTTCTACATTCTGATACACAATTGCGGAACATCGAGTTACGTCACTAAATACGCAATTATCGATACTTGGGCGGAAAGTGGAGAATGGAATGTCTTAGTGTCTCTGCTTGAATATTTCTCCAAGTGGCATTTGAAATCAAAATTTTGATATAAAAATATAAGATTAACGAGTCATCGCCCGCAACTTTATGAGCATGGACTTTAATTAAAAATACTTACAAACACTCTCCAAATGATCAACTCGTACATGCCGAATTTCAACTTTCTAAGTTTAGTATTTTCTCCTGTGGGTTGTCTGTCCGTCATTCAGTAATGGAATAATTTTATCCATATATATTGCATGATTATATGAGGCCAGTCGTGGGGCAGGGACACAAGTGTGTAACTGTGATGCGACTGGTTGTGAGTTCGATCCTCACACGAGGAAATTAAGTACCTACTTTTAGTAGAATATTTGAATTTATAGTTTAATTTTTGCTCTTGTGTCGAAACAAAACGCGGCATTGAGTTTCGTCATTCAATACCCGCCTCTAGAGGGGAACGGAGTGTCTTAACACTAGATACCCTCTGTGTACCTGCTGTATCCGGGATACAACGTGAAGCTGATAATTTTTTTATTATATTTAAAATTTTACCGTCTCACGAAAATACTGCAAGTTATTGGATTTTATTCAATTTCCACCTCTGACGTTTTTCACTGCACTCCTGATGTATGAGACCTGCTCGGGTCATAACATTAATTAAATTCTTATCGATTTCCTGTTACACAGAAATTTTAAATTTACAAGTTATTTTCGTAATAATATAGCTATATTATTATGTTAGAGAGAGACAGAGAGTTTCTTTATAAGCATTCATTGGAATGGATAAAGATAAGTGATTTTTCTCATTGTAATTCGATTGCCGGACTACTACGTAAGTATATGTATGTATTATGTATGAGAACAAAATAATTTTCAAAAAATAATGGCTTACAACATCATAAAATAGCGATTTAAAGCTAATAATGTAATAACGGTTATGGCCACTCTATTTTTCGTTAAATATTTATAGCCGGCCCAAATTATTCAGATACTAAGTGCTATGTTGTATATACCTACAGATTTACATATGTATATTATATTGTTACACAGTCGTAGCTCATTCACATTCATATAGTGTCTTTATTCGACGTCTGGAAACTTTCAAGTTACGGAGATACTGCCTCGTAGACGTGCATACAGTAATAACTACCATTGTTTCATAAGAGGCAGGGAAATGACGGGTGTTCAATTTCACTCAAACGTAATGTCGGAAAATAGATTTTAAACTATTAAAAATAAGGTTCAAAATGGAAAAAATGCGTGACAAGTATTGTGAGGTGATTGAAAAGGGTGTATAAGGGTTTGAAAACTTGAGGAAAACTCGAAGGTATGCGGTAGGGTTGTTAGCTATTGATTTTTGATCGGTTTTTTCTTTTAGCTTTTAAAGGATTACATTGAGACTACTTTGTTTTCTAACTATCGAAATATACCTTGCAATTTAATAGGGGAATTGTTAAAATATTTTATTTTTTATTGAATGTTGCGGGACTCGATCCCGCACCTCTCAGGAACTGCCTGGACGTTAGTAATATCATTTTAATTTTTGTACGTTTCTAAATAATTTTCTCTCCTTAATTGATAAAATATTATGTATTTTTTGCTTCTTGCTGTATTCCGTACACGGAAGGCATAGGTAGAAAAAATCGGGCAGTAAAGACGCTTCGTTTCACACTTTTCGCCCAATTTCGTTACCCAAAATGACCAGAGCGACGACATGAAAATTATACGTTCTTCCGTGTGTGGTTGAAACCTAATATTGAATTGGTATCAAATATGAAATATATAAAATTGCGTAGACGTGCGTTTGACGTAGGTACATATATTTGTAACTTATTAATTGTAAAACAAATTAAATATTTCTTATATTTATGATCGATACGACCTGCGTACCTTCAAAAAGCGCATCTTTAAAGGCAACGTACCTGTAGCTCCTCTGGTGTTACACGGGGCCGTGGGCGACGGTGATCACTTATCATCAGGTGACCCGAACGCTCGTTTGCCTTGTCTTTTCCATAAAAAAAGCTGCTTAACAAAATATCGCTGCTTGTGACATCCCTAGTATAGGACCTACATATGTACATATGTTTACTATAAGGGTAGGGGATTTAAATAATAAAATGGCTATTGCCTCCAGCTTAGTTTGTGTTATTGTCACTAAAAATAATACCGAAGCGTATAGTCGATTTGAAGTGAATATTTTATTATTAAATCACATTAATTCTTATTTCTTATCATCTCTCTTCTTATTTCTCATCTTAATCACAACAAAAGAAACCGAAATTACCAATTTACATAAGCACATTCATGGAGCAATGAGACAGTTTCGAACCTCTAACTAAACTATTTTAATTTAATTCTGCTTAAGAGAGAATAGAAAAAATATCGGTCAAATGTGATTTGGTCTTACCCTCCAATAGTTCCGTACAAATTTTATGACTTTTGTGAGTCATGTTACCGTTGACTAACTAAAGTTGATAAATTTAAGTTTGCGTAATGCAATAGTTTTGTATGAAATGAACTATATTATTTTCTTACTATATATAACTTTAAACTATATACTTTTGTATTATAAAACCTCACTTTTTGAGTTCATAACACTCAATAGGTATCGATTGCGCAGCGACTTTCATACAAAATTTAGCAAAAAAACAAGAATCAACGCTCGTATCTTTTGATTGAGTTGATTTTGAAGCTTAATTTTTCTATGCTCCAAGGTGCCTTAGACCTGAATATTTGATATAAATTTCATCTTGATACGTCCACATTATCTTGAGATAAATGGTCTTCAGGGACACATAGTGAGGCGGACAACAAAGAAGTTCCAAAAAGTTCCGTTTTTCCATTGAACTACGAAACCCTAAAAAAGATAATGTTAAATTTTAATCACAAAAATTTAAAAACTACACGGTAACCAAATTAAAAGTAAAAAAAACATCATAATTATTCTATTCTAGGTTAAACTTAAAAAAACTTTTAAAAATGAGGAGCGAAACAGCGCGTTTAAGTAAATCTCACCTAATTGCCAGTACTCGGTGAAATATTAAAACACAGGCTTCATTTGAGTCCAGCATTTATTAGCGCTTAATTCAAAGGGGAAAAATATTTCGCGGTTGAAAATCCGGAAACACCCTGAATGTTAACATGATGATGTAACTTATAAAATTTAGTTGTATTTTTGAATAAATTTGTAAGTTTTAATATTAATTATATTTGTTATATGAATTTAATTTGTAGATTATATTAGTAGTTTGGATTCGATTCTCTTTATAAGCATCTGTTAATCCTAATAAATTATTAAGCTTGTTTATTTTCTTTTTAGTTTTATGCAGTCGAGGTTATACTGTTATACTTTTTTAAGCGTCACGCTGTATACCATTCACAGCGGGGTAGGCAGAGGGAATCGTGTGTTTAGACACTCCAATCCCCATTTTCCCCCGAATTCTGAAGGTATGGCCTGTTGAGTGGCGAAACTCAACGCCGCGGTTTGCTTCGACACCGGACTTAGAAAAAAAAATGTTTCATTTCTTCGAGTGAATCTTACACGCAGACAGGGGCACAACCCCGCCCTTTTATATTAAAATTCCATGTTGTTTAAATAAAATGTATGGTGAGTAATACTATTTGTTTTATACTTGAAAATTTATACACTTTTGTTGGAACTTTACAAACAGCTTGTCAAACTCAGCTTTTAGCCGTAGGGCATGGACGTACGATAAATAATTGTTTAACAGCCAACTAAAATAAGGGAGTCTAAGTTTAGACTACAAATTAGTTATTCAGAAATATGATAAAATAATTTTATTATGTAAATAAAAAATAAAATTAACATAAAATTTATAGCGACAATGGTGGCCGGTACAATTGCTAATATATATTATCTTTGATAATTTGTTTAACTTAGCCTCACACTATATCTCTATTGGCGCGTTCTCTTTGACCACCCCACTACGGTCTCTACATACCTCTTTCGCCTAGACCACTACCTCTTCAAACATGCTCTACGTCACATCTCCCCCTACCTCTTTACTGCTCACTTCTTCAACATAAATCTTTTTTGCCATTCTTTGTTATTTTATTTATAAAATTATTAACTAAATCGCTGCGATTGACATGACGTGTAATATAAACAAATCAAAACGTATCGTAACGTGTCAAATATCCTGTATTCTAGCTTAAAACGTAGCGCTCTTATCCGTTGGTAGTATACATTTTTAGCACGCGTTGACAGGTTTCATCAATGAACGTCCATCCAATATAGAAATGATTTTTTGGTTTATGTAGAAACACAATACGGTTTAGTAAAATATATTTTTTCATCTTCACGTTGTAATCCGCACGTAGCAGGGCAGGGATAGGAAGCCTAGTGTTAAGACACTCCGCTTTCCAATTTCCGCTGCGCTTTGCCTCAACACCAGGGCGAAGAAATTAAAATATCGAACCCATAACCTGTCCTACGCCTTGTGCCCCTGCGCCGCGTTGATCTCGAACGATTTGTGGCTATGTAATTTTCTAACTATGTGATAAACTGAATCTGATCCCATTTGTAGTAATTGTAAAATTAGCTTGGCAGTTATACATAAGTATCTTAGGTAGTAATATAAATATTAAATCATCCAGCTGGTTTGATGATAACCCAAGACAGGTTCACGCCGTATCCCGCACACTGCAGGGTAAGACACTGTCTTCCCCGCTTTGCTCTGAATGTTTCGAGGCAATTTGTGTTGAGTTGCGGAACTCCACGCTGGACTTTTGGCTTGGTGCCAGAGCGAAAAAATGAAAATATTAATAAATAATAATTCATTCCGTCGAGTGGGGATCAAATCCACTACGTCGCGTTACAGTCGCACCCTTGTGCTCCTGGGCCACGACGGCCTTTAGGCTTTTATTTTTAAAATATGCGACTGTAAGTATGGGGGAACAGTAAGCATAATGGAGATTATAAAGGTTTTTTTTTTAATCTGCAGATAGGCAAAGCAGCAATACGTAATGTCTATTGTCAACATATATATTTTAGCAAATTGATTACATGGTTCACTTATTGAGTGAACGAAGCGAACGAAGTTTAAAGGAGACGTAACAGAAAGCACTTAAAGTATAAAAAAACAACAAATATCTATCACTTACAGGTTAATATATACGCTGTATCCCGCATAAAGCAGGGTAGGCAGAGAGAGGGAATCTAGTGTTAAGACACTCCTTTCCCCACTTTCCGCCAAGTTCTGGAGTGATTGCGTGTTGAATGGCGGAAATCAACGCCGCGATTTGCCTCGACACCAGAGCGAAGAAATGAAAATAAATATTTCATTTCCTCGAATGGGAATCGAACCCACAACCAGTCGATTTTACAATCACCTCGACTGGTTAATAATATTTATATGAAAATAACATACATTACTATTTTAATGTAAATATATAATTTTGTCATTCACTCGCATGTCACGCGACCAATTAAGTTATCTGATGGTCGTTGACAGCTTCCATCGATGAATGTCCCGTCCAGTATCTGGGACACTGACGTGACGTGACATATTAAATTGCTTCGAACACATTAACGGAATTAATGATACTTTTTTATCTATAAGATTGTTAACTGTTAATTGAGTTAATGAAGAATACTGTATTTATTTGTATTAATGAAAAATATGTGGTGAAATGGATTATTATCATTATTTTTTCTGATAACAAGGCAAAACGTGGCGTTGGGTTTCGCTACTCAACACACAGTGTCTCGATAATTTGACAGAGTATTACCACTATCGACGGAGTGTCTTAACCTAATTTCTATTTAGCGATGAGTACAACTGCTACCTTTTGTATATGCTACGACCGATGGCGACGTATCAAATTACCGATCAATTACAGTCCACGAGGTCGACGCGAGGTGAATTTAAAATGTATGTGATCAAGCACTACAAAAAAATCTTAGGCAGTACAAAAAAATATTCTTGAAGATATAACAGAATGATTAATTACTAACTCAAACGACTTATCAGAAGAGAGTTGATATATTTCTTATGTTGGGATTTTTTAAATTAATTTGTTCTAATAAAGTTTATTTTTAAAAGATTTTTTTATCTACTTTTATAATCACTCACACATATGCAAAGCTCAGCCTCGCGAACTCTACAATCTTATTAAGCCAGCTTATTACTCTAATTAGTCGATAAATTCTATACAAGGGCAGCTTACGAAGCTAAGTACATCTAACATACATTTAAAGGCTTCTCGTTATCTATGCTAATGAGATTTTGGGGGTCGTGAGTTCGAATTTGTAACACGAAATAAATATTTATGTTACGTTTGGAATGCCTCACTTTGGGGAAATCCGATTTTGATCCTATTATGTTAATTATTTAAATATGTCTTATAAATGTATGTTGTTGTTATATTAGTAATGTACTAGGTTTCATTTGCGGCATCGCCCACGTGTTTATGTAAAAATAATATATGTTTTTAATAATTTTCATATTATATTACCCTAATATAAGCATATTATATTATATCTACTGTAATTAAATTTTATATCTTTATGCTGCTTACTCAAAATTCGTATGAAAATACTTACGACGACTGTACGTAGTTTAAATTTTACAAATTGTAGTTAAAGTAAAGTTTTTAGTTCCGCTTACATTCGCAAATCACGTTGGGTTTCATCAATTTCGGTGTTCCTTCGTGGCGAGCTAAGCGCGTTAAAATTGAACATCCAAAATAAATTGTATCCTACATATAAACTAGGGCTGCCAATCATTTTAACTTAAGTTTTAGTTTTAATCGCATTTTATTTTACCTTGTGTAGAACAAGGTAAAATAAAATGCTATTAAAACTTCGCTAATAGTTTACCTGATTAGGTATACGTAAAAAGGTAGAAATTCGGGACAGAAGATAACTTATAAAATTCGTATGGTAGTTTTGGGTGGTAGTAGTAGTAAGTAAACGCGACGTACCTTTTAGAGATAAAACACATAATGTCTTTCGGGTGCATATTAAACTTCTTTTATATTTTATTTTATAAACTTTCTCTACATTTCTTAAGTTCATACAGTACTTATTGAGCGTTTTTTTTAATTGTCGATATTGGTATTATAAGTAAAATTATCTTTTACCATATGTATTATTTATTTAATTTTGTGATTTTCAAAAAACTATAATTGAAGTAAATGGAGACTTACATCAATGTTACTTATAAAGCATATACAATATAAAGAAATATTTAAATAGTTTTTTTAGTTCTGGTCTTCTAAAAAGGCCTGAATTTTAAGTATTTCGCTACACTTGTAAAAGTATTATTATGATAAGTGAAGTTAAAAGCAACATCTTAGCTTGCTATATGTTGCCGTCCTACTAAATTGCAACCATAACACAGGAAGTAAGTAATAAAAACGTAATATGACTAATAAAAACTTTATATGTGACCAGACCGTAGTTTGCTTAAAATAAGATATATATACTTTTTGTTTTGAAACACGTGTTACGTCGCGCATTATATGCTTCAGGTTGGTCAAACTTATCTCAGAGTCACTAAATGTTGATTACAATACATTTCGAATTTGTTATATAATTAACTATCATAATATACTTCATATTCTTTTACTAATTAATTAAAATCACACATCTAAGACATTGAGTGTAATCTCAGAGAATTGTACTTATGAATATTTAGTCACGTTTTTGTTTTAAATAAGAAATAATTTTGCTTAGAAAATAATTTCTTTCTTCAAATTAATAAAATCCATCATAAAAATCTAACAAATTCTCCTAATTTTGTTCAAAATCATTAGTTAAACGATTATTTAAATAGGTAATAAATATATAGATGTATAATTATTTTTTCTTAATGCTGTGTCAAAAATACGTTATTTTTAATACTATAATACTTTATTTATATCTATTTATTGGGATGTAATATTACTATGTAAATATATAGCAATAAATCAAATACCTTACTCTGATTCATGTTTTTTTTATATAAAATATTTCGTAGCAGAGTGTTATTATATACTGAAGGGACAACCCTACTCTAGCTCACGTCGCGGAACTTGTGGGAATGCAACTAATGTGTATTTATAGCGCAACTTTAACTCGACGCCGTAAAATATTGTTCTCTTTCCGAATTTAACTTTAAATTAACAAGAAATCTAATTTTTACTTTCTCTTTTTGAGAATTACTTTGATGTAGAATAATTACATTAGTGTATGTGAGTTACTCATTCAAATTAGCTAAAATTTATTTATAGAAAGTATATTTTAAGTTTATAAAATATATATGTTGATTTTTGACTGTTACTCAAGTTTTTTTTTATCTAAGAATACAGCAATATGTTAAATAATGATTGATGGTTCTTAAAGACTTTGACGTATGAGAATTTTAAGTCAGTATTAAGAAATAAAATATATTATAATGTTTTCCCTTAGCCCTGCTCTAGAAATTTAATACATAATCGTTGTGTCAATTATCCCTTTGTCTAGGATAGAAGGAGAGAACCTAACCTTAAAAATTGTAAATCCCACTTTCCGTCCAATTTTTGAAACATTGCTTACTGAGTGGTGAAAGTCAACACCTCGCTTAATGCTCCAAGTGCTGCTTTAATTCACTTCTTACTACTGTTACTTCAATTTGTTATACATTTTAAAAAAATATATTTATTCAATTTAAAAATATTTTTCTATTTGGTTTTACTTCACGCTGTATCACGCACACAGCAGTGTAGGTAGAGATAACCTTATGTTCAGATACTCTCTTCCCCATTTTCCGCCGAAATTTGGAGGTATTTCGTATTGAGTTGCGGAACTCAACGCCGCGCTTTGTCTCGACATGAGACCGAAGAAATAATAATACCAAATATTTCAATTCTTCAAGTGGGGATCGAACCCACAACCTGTCGCGTTAACAGTCAAAATTTTTCGTCGGATTCATTATTCTATACATGACCTAATAAGAATAATCCTCTAATATTAACATATTCCGTTTAAAAACTAATAACTATAACATATTCATCAAAAATATGCATACGAAGTCCACCAAACGCATATGTGCGAGAAAAAAAATAATATTATTTCACTTACTGTATGGCCATTTATCGTCGTTGTACGGACGTTGAAAATATTTTTTGTTATATTGCTATGAACACAAAATCGTTGGAACACCGTATAAATCAATCGGCGAGCGCTCTGTTACGCAGTTTAGATAAAATATCTGCATTTTTATTGACTATTTTGTCGTTTTTTATGGGTTTTTGATAAAATTGGCCATTCCAGTACCAAATTCGATTATAAAATTGCATATGAAAATAAATTAAACACATATCGTGATCGCTGTAGTAACAAAATAATTGGCTAAGTGTGAGTCGGGGTTACTATCGGATGTTTTTATTTCTAAATTACGCAGTTAAAGCAGTCAGTGGATTGTGGAGCAGTAGAACAGTGTGAATGTAAGCGTGAGTGATTTTTTTCGAATATAAAAAATATTAGAGGCCAGTCGTGGCGCAGGGGCAAAGTGGGACAAATTATGACAGTTAAATCGATTGCTTGTGGGTTCGATCCCCACTCGAGAAGAGGAAATATTTCGAGGCAAAGCGCGGCGTTGAATTCCGCCATTCAACACGCAATGCCTCCAGAGTTCGGCGGAAAGTGAGGAACTGAGTGTCTTAATACTAGGTTCCCCCTGCCTTCCCTGCTGAGTGCACGATACAGCGTGAAGCTGATTCTAAATTTTCCTAACCATCAAGCTATCAATTTATTCTACCACTATAAATCTGCTATTATATGAAACACTATTGTTGTTATTATAAAAGTAAACCAACACTTCTCTTAATTAAAAAAATATATTTAATAGAGGTTTATTACATAGTAAATAAAATTGTATAGAAAAAAATATTGATGAAATAGCAAAATGATAATATTCTTTAAGCCCTTTAGATATTACATACGTTCATTGGACCATGTGTAAAATTACTTACGCTTCCACGACACCTTATTACGTACCTGACATTTATAATTCATTTTATTTGTAGATATTATGAGCCTATAATTTTTATACGTTACTCTTTCTTCGTATTCTCTAAGTTTTCCAGTTAATATTCGATATTTCGTAATGGGGAGGGGAGGGGTATTTTGTTCCTTCTGCTTATACCTACTGCTTAATAGGAAAGATATGTGAAGATCAAGAAAAATATATTTCTCAGGCTTGTCATTTTTTTAGCTTCACGCTGTATCCCGTAAACAGCAGGGTAGGCAGACGAAACCTAGTGTTAAGACACTCCGTTCCTCATTTTCCGACAAGTTCTGGAGGCATTGGGTGTTGAGTGGCGGAACTCAACGCTGCGCTTAGGCACGTAAATATTATCAATTTATGATAAATAAATCCGTTTTAGATTTATTTTATTGTAGAAGTGATTTGTTAATACTATATATTTTCATATTAATATTTAAAAAGCCAAGTTTTGCATTTCGACCGTATTTCGTGGTTTTGACGAGGGTACGGCGGAAGGTTCGCAACGTTCGCAATCGTAAAAATATATGTCATACAAAAAGTAAAAAACATGCATACTATTATCAGATAATTTATATTATATATGTACAATTATACATAAAGATACATACAACATAAATATTTTTTATTTTATATTTATGAATATATTTCTATTTTGCCAATATTTTAGACAAATAAAAAGATTTTAGATAAAAAAACTCAACTTGATTACTTTTTCTAAAGTATATTTAGATTGTATGCCTAATTAGTTCGACATCGCATTTCCCCCAACTAATTGTGAGTCACAATTTACTACTCGCATGTGGCCGCTTTGATTGGATATAAATTCAAACAGGACCTCGTGATTGGCTCATCCCATAGACCCTTTGTCACGTTTGTGGTTACTTTTATTGGCTATATTATTATTTCCTAGCTTTACGCTGTTCCGCATATAGCAAGGTAGGCAGAGGAAGCTTAGTGTTGAGACACTCTGTTTCCCACTTTCCGGTCAATTTTTTGAGACATTGCGCGTCCTTAAGTAGTGTTGGTAGTGTAATGTTGGTATTGAGTGTCGCGTTTTGTCTTCTTGACAGAGGAAACAAATGTAAATAGTCAATTTTGGCTGTGTCACGTTTACAGTTAGCCACGCGCCACGTAAATCTCGGTCAGATTTTGATTATTAAAAAAATTGTATAATTTTAGACAATCTATTTAGTGGTATCAAAATACTCTGTAAGTACTGCATTTTAGGTACAGAAAAAGCCCCATGTGCATACTTAATAAAAGTAATCTGGAACTAAAGGGACACTAACTACTTTGTTTTAGGTGTGTTTTACTTAAATAACATTTTTTTTATTTTAGATACCTATTTCTGGGCAACTATAGTTTCAATTCAAATTCCCTAGAAAGCATTTCATTTTCCCCCAACTGCATCGGTATCAATCTATACGGTTGGCTTCGCTCTTGCGAGGTTTGCATAATAGGCAATAAAGAAAACACATGTTGTCTAGGCATAAATCATAAGAATAGTTTTATTTTCTGTGATGTTATATTTATAAAGTAAAATATATATAAATACTTCATACTACTATATTATACCCAAAGGATAACATATATTTTATATAAAAAGTATCCTATGTCCTTTCTAGTACCTCTAAAAATATGTCAACAAAGTTTCATGATAATCGGTTCAGTAGGATTGGTGTGAAATCGTAAACAAATTTACATTCACGTTTATAATACTAATATGGTGATTAACATAAGTAAATCTAAAAGGGAACTGTTTTCACAAAAATGTTACTCACTAGAATTTCGCTAATGTTTAAAAACAAGTACAGTGGAAAAAGTAGAAATCGGAGTGACTAATTACAGCGTAACTTTAAACTTTGCTTTATCCACAAAATGCAGGAATTGAATGAAATTCTACGTAATAAAAAGATTCTGAAGATATTTTTTATAAAACCCTTATTAAAAACACTTTTTTTAGATTGTTTTGACATGGGGTTTCGTATTTTACATCTCGAGCCTTTACTTTTGATGCTAAAATTTAATCCGCCATTTAGTTGTGGCAGCCATTTTCGATTAACAACAATATTAAATGAGTTGAATTTTATTGAATGCCAAAAGCCAATGCTGCACTGTGTCTTAAAGAGTGGCGAAATAATTGAAATATTTCATTCCCTTAGTCAGTTTTATATAAACAAGGAAACATTGGAAAGTCGAGTCATATCGATGTCAAAATAAAATGTAATTAAAAATAAGTGAAGCGTAAGTACTGAAGCTCAAGCAAAGCTATATTCTTGCAAATAAAAAATGTAGCTAGCTAGCCATGCGTATATTTAATATCGTGATCAAACATCAGAGTCTCAAAGGTGATTTTAAAATTAATATTTCATATACTGGCATAAAATCAATTAAAATATATTTTTAGCGATTTATAACAATTTATGTTGATGTGGATAATTTATTTGTGTGGTAGAGTGGCTCTAGCTTTCTAATAATAATTATAATATAAAAATGAAACGATCTATTATATATTAATAGATTAAAAAAAATCGAGATAAGTATTTTTAAAATTATATTTGTTCTTAGGAAGTTCTTTTTTTTACTATAAGAAAGTTTGAATAGTTTCTAATAAAAATATTCAACTTCATTATCTTATATTTTTTTTGAAACAATATACAGGCATTGTAGTTGTTATTTTGTATTGGGGAGCTATTTCAGTATCACGCTGCCTCCAAATAGAGTAGAGAAGGCGGAGGGAACCTAGTGTAATATTAGATTCCCTACGCTTTATTTAATTATTAAAGTGAGAAATTAGTAGTGAGTTGAGTAACTCATCCTCCTGAGTGGAAATTGAACCTACAATAGCCATGTTTACAATCAAATATTATGATGCTGCACCACGACGGTTCCATATTAATATTTGCTGCATAATAAAAATTTTGCGACCCACAAGTGCATGAAACTTGTTATACCGCAGTCAAATCATTTCGCTAGATTTATGACTGTACATTATTAGATGGAAAAAGTTTGAATTGTATATTAATATTCAGACTTTACTAAACAAAAGATAGAAATAAAACAAACAAAACGCGGCGTTGAGTTCCGCTACTCAACACACTATGCTGGAAGTTAAGTGAATAGTGAGGAACGTAGTGTTTTAACCCTAGGTTGCCTCTGCTTTATGTGCGATATACTAGTAGATACTTTGATATATCACATTATAATTTGGGATATTAAGTTAGTAAGTACTTATTAACAGGGACCAGAGAGGAAAATAGTAGGTTCCCTATGGCTAATGTTTAAAAGTAATACAAAAAACTTGTATTTCATATATCAGGCTCAATTGCTTACATTCCATCCTATGAGCCGTCAGTACATTTCACAACAGATGGTTTATAAGCTACAAATAAAGGCCACACGTAGGGATTCACGTCCGTATATTGTACTACATTCTAAAGTGAATCACGCTATGCAATTTAATACGGTAGAAAATATCAAATATACATAGAGGAGCACTTCCGGTCACATAATATGTATGTTGTGTTTGTTTTTAACTGTAAGGCTTGAAATTAAAGTTATTAGTTTAGTTTTTACAGAGAAAATTATTGTATATTTTCTTTTTGTAATAAAATTCGAGGACATCATAGCGCAGCGGTACGGCGTTTGTCAGTACGACGGTTTTGTGTTCGATTTCCCACAGGGGAATAAAGTATTTTAAAAACTTAGAACTTTATCAAAATAATGGTAATAAAGTGTAAATAAAATTATTTTAGATAATATCCAAAAACAGTGTTAATGGTAAGATATTAGAACAAGTGAATGAAGTGATATATTTAGGAAGTATGTTCAGTAGAGATGGAAGATATTATATGGATGTGGAAAGGCGTATTGCTACCGCTAACAGGGTTAACGAAGTCTTAGCTGCGTTGATGTCGGCAACAACACTGCATTGATACACAATGCTGTGTTGGTACCGACGCTGTTACGGCAGCAAAACGTGGGTATAACAGAAGAAGAATGAAAGAAAGATGAATGCTGTGGAGTTGCGATCTCATCGTAGGATATGCGGAGTTAGCTTAGCTGATCGAATCCGTAATGAAGAGGTACACAGAATGGCAGGTACTAGCGAGGATGTCACGGTGAGAATGAAGAAGAACGCGCTCAGCTGATTTGGGAACGTCGAACGAATGAGTGATGAAAGAATGGCAAAAAAGATTTATGAGGAAATGTGAGTGGTAAGAGAAGGGGGACTTTGGTTGACCTTCGAAAACCCAGTATCGAAGATACACGAGGAAGGTCACGTAAAAAGCATGAGGACCCCCCGGGCATGTATGAAGGGGTTGATGACTGAACTAGGCGAAAGAGGTATGTAGAGACCGTAGCGTTTGGCGCTCCGTTCTCTCTGACTACCCCGCTAGGGATAAAGCGTGAATTTAGTTTAGTTTAATATCCAAAATAAAACTAAGTTCAGCCCATAAAAGCAGTAATTTCACTGTTCTATATCTAATCTCGTTCTCTTAATGCAGCTTTCAGAACTATTATTAGACTTAAGCTATAAATCGAGGCCACAGTTACGTGGAAACGTGCACCGATGGGAATTAACACGTATGATACACGCCGAGCACGCTGCTTTATCAGAGCTTAGAGAGTCGTTGTACGTTCTGGTACATTGGTCTTGTCGGTGGTGAATTTTTGTATGGAACTTAACACTTTTTACTCTTTTTTAGGGTAGTATAGTATAGTAGGTATGTATATGTATGACAATATAACATTGAAAATAATTGTTTTTTTTTATCTTATTCCGTCTTAGGTTTTTATATGTATATGCTGATAATATTTTGTGTTAAGACACTCTTTTCTCTACCTTTTTGTACATTTTAAAGATTGGGCAATAACAATATATTTTTTAAGAAAACGTATAAAATTAAGTTAGCGTTCTTATCAACGTTTAAACTCTTATGCATAAATATTACAATTTACTTACTATGTGTGACTTATAACAACTCAAGCATTTTAAAAGCACAGAAAAATTCAAGTTTCCAAGTGAACGCAATCAAAGGGTATGAACATTTATGAATCGATTTTGCTGCGTTTCCAAACCTATAGAGAACTTTCCATGGACCTATAGTTTCAAAATTTAGCACAAAGTGAGCACTTACAGTATAATAAAAATCCGGAAAGTAGAAATTTATAGGTATTTTACAGAAAAAAATCAATTTATATTTGTTATTCCTTTCATACAAAGTGCATACAGCAACAAATTAAAATTTTACTGTCAACTTTTATAAGTTATACTTCCCGTTGACCTACAATCTTGAAAATGGTAAGAAAGTCTCGAAATGGTAGGTACAGGTCTTGCAGTTAATAGAGTTTTTTATAATGAATGGAAATCATTATTTTTCTTCGCTTCGGATTCTAAGATTATTTTTCACTGAAACACAACAACTATTGAAAGAACAGTATATAGATATACAGAAGTTAGTGTTAGGATCCTCCGTTGTCCACTTTCCGCCTTCTTAAGAGACAAGATTGATATAAATTAGACAATATTCAAGACATAAAGTAAAATTTATTACAAGAAAAGATCTCAAATATGCGAAATGAAAAATGTGAGAGGTGAAAAAGCGGCGCCTCACGACAGATCATTAAGCACTAAGATTCAAGTGTGTCATTACAAGCGCGAGCAAAAACCTGCCAATTCACTTTTCTCTCTTCATTTGAGTACATTTCCGGAAATAGCTATGAATTTTGAAACTCACCGTGGAAAATTTGAAAACTTGACATATTTTTATACAGTAGGTCTCTAGGAACCTTTTATATATATGTTTTGTATATGTTTTCGGTCTAAAAAATGAGCATAAGAAATATATAAGCATAATAATTATAAATTCCTGGTCCTGTGTTTATTCTATTTTTTCTAAAGAAATAAAACAATACTTTAATGTCTGGAATTATAGGTCGATCGAGATCATTGGTCAAAGGGAAATAAAAAAGTTGTTTTTTTTGTTAAGTTTTATACGCAACACATTCTACGTTGCTAATTCTTCCTCAGATGAGTTACATTACAAATATATTTACGTAATATAATATAGCCTATAGTCTTCCTAGATAAATGGACCATCCAAAACCATAAAAAATATTTAATTGAAATTAATAATTCCTGAAATAAGCGCGTTTAACCTAACAAACTCTCCATCTTAATAATATAAGAAAAGAAGCATAAACATAGATGTTTTTATGTATGTGTAAAATGTAAAAAGATTTTTAAAAAACTAAAATATACAACCACAATTCCACTTTGTTCGCAGTAAAAATTCTCAACAATGTGTTCGTGAATTTTAAAACAACACCTCATTATTAAATCCGAACGCCCGCTAAAAAGGCTTTCTTAATAAATATGCTAATTACGAATAAAAATACGGTGGAAAAGTAAAAAGTAGGGACGGCGTTAAGTGTTTCACTTTGAGATTGTTTAGAAACAAACAATGCATATTTTTAAATAATACAATTTCAGCTTACATTTTAATGGAATGGATATTTCTTCACTCTAGAGCCACAAAATAAAGTGAAAAAGATCTTCATATCGCTTTTTCATTTGGGGGGATTTGTAAATACGAAGTATTTTGTATGAAATTGTGCAACTTTATACCTTTTCTCGCATAACAGGGTAGGAAACACTCCGTTCCACACTCTCTGTCTTTTTTGGGACATTGTTCCGAGTTGCGGAGCTCATCACCGCGTTTCATCTTTCAGAGCAGGGAAATCATCATCATCAATCATTTTCCGAGGAAAAATTTAATTCACGACGATCGTATTGTCAAGCGCAGGCAGTGAGACAGCACTACGCCGTAATGGTTTCATAAATACGGTTTCATAACATACGATTTGTAATTAAAATTAGATTCTTAAAAAATATATAATTTCCTTTTTAGTTTGTCTTCAAAAAGTTAGATATTAAAAAAATCGGTAATTTGTGAAGCGCACTGTCATACATATGTATGTTTGGGTTTCGTTCGAGTTTCAGGATTGTATGCGAACGGGTTTTATAATAATTGATAAACTTTAATTTGCGAATGTATGCATTCATTTTGTATGAAATGAAATACAATTATACGTTTGTAATATATTTTCTACGAAGTACCTATAAATTTTAACTTTTTGGATTTTTACCTTTATTTATACTGCAAGTTTTCACTTATTGCCAATTTTAAAAGTCCAGGTCCAGGTCCACGGGAAGTATGTCATAGGCGTTGATTACGACATTGTTGTTGGCTAGAATATTCGATAATAATTTCACATTCATACATCCACACTATCTCGAGATAAATGTTCTTGACATATTGACAACAAGTGAGAGTTCCATTTTTTTATTTTCACATACGAAACCCTAAAAAGACGAAAAATCTGTTAAAACGTAAAAAATAAATTTTGATTAAAGAAAATATGATTAACAAGCTTAATGAAAGCGCACTCATATCACATGCGGTTCAAAACAAAAAAAAAAGTTCACAAAGATACCACAACAAAGGTTATTAAGGAGCTTAAAGCGTACTGCATAATGCGGGGGTGCGGCTTCATCGTGCGAGGGTTTAACCCTTGTCCCTCTTACCTTGATGGGTGATACGTCTTTTAAAATGCATAGACTTTACGTCTATCAGTAATTATATTTTTAATACGGGCATATGCGCAGATTTTTGATATATATTTTCTAATTTTTTTATTATTGTATAGCAAGGAGACTGTAAATACGGCGGTTGTAACTTAGTTTTACATATGGGCAAATGAAATATTTTAATTTTTTAGCTATGTTAATAAAGGGAAGCGTGGCTGACTACTGCCACTCAACACTCATTCATTAATTTCCTCGAGTGGAAATTGAACCCACATCCGCCACGTTTACAGTCATACTACTTCATTATATTATAATATATGTTTTTACATTGTACTTTAAAATATCTCAGACTTATTAAGCGTGTCGTAAATATTTTAAAGTAAAAAAGAAACTCTTGACTAAATTTGAGGTTTAAAAACGGCGAATTTCATCCATTTACATACCAACTAATTACGGATTAAATTAAAAATCTGAAGATTAATTTTAAATAATAATAATACCAAAATTATTTGATTGACTATTAACAAGTTTATTTAAAAATTACATCAGACAGTCACAGTACCTACATTACAAACAAAAATCCAAAATTCTAAATAATTAAAATAACATCTCAAAAGTAGCATAAATCATATGAACACAAAGCGGAACCGGAAGTAGTCCCGGCACCGGATATGACGCCAGCGACCTGACAGTTAATATCCGTTCAAACAAAACACGCAATTGTCACCTTTATCAATAAGGGTTAAGGTTAAATTTTGTATTGTTAGATTTAAGATGCTAGAATATGCAACTTGAATTCGAGATTTGTTATCTTGATTGAATGGATTCAAGGAACTAGCTAGGAGGTTGCTTTGAATAAATATATTCTCGAATTGTTCCCTGTACCATTGGGAAGTAAAGAAGTAATGCCGCTTATAGCAGGGTAGGCAGAGGGAACCTAATGTTAAGACACTCCGTTCTCTGAAATATAACTGAAATATAACTTTAATTAAATATTTCATATCTTCGACAGGAAATCAGCCCCACAACCAGTCGTGACACAGCGGCACGAAGGGTGACTGTAAAACCGACTAGTTGTGGGTTCGATCCCCACTCGAGGAGATGAAATATTTACTTAAATTTATATTTCCATTTCTTAGCTATGGTGTCGAGGCGTTGAGTTCTGCCACTCAACACGCAATGTCTCTAGAATTCAGCAGAAAGTGGGGAACGGAATGTTACAACACCTCTTCCGATTCCCTCTGCCTACCCTGCTGTGTGCGGGATACAGCGTGAAGCTGATATTTATCGATTATTAAGCTCATTGCTACAATCAACAAACTCCTTGTTCGATTTAATATTCTAATCTCAGGAGCTACTGGTTCAAATTGAAAATATACCACATATCGAGGAATGTGCTATATTGTGTCAGGTTAATCCTTTTTTTTTTCAACTTCACTCTGTATCCCGCACTCAGCAGGGTAGGCAGAGGGAACATAGTATTAAGACATTCCGTTCCCCACTTTCCGCCAAATTCTGGAGGTATTGTGGGTTGAGTGGTGGAACTGAACGCCGCGCTTTGCCTCGACACCAGTGCGAAAAAAATGAAAATATAAATTAATGTTTCATTTCCTCGAGTGACCGAACCCACAACCAGCGTTTACAGTCACACTTTGTGCCACCCGAATTATAACCAAAATTACCCATTGCATCGGCGATTAAGATTTTCTCTTAATAATTTCCGCTTCACCGCGAGGGCGAAAACAGATAGGTATAAGTAAAAGTTAATTCTTTATTTGCATTTAGTTCACAATTGAATTCAGTTTCTGTCTACTTTTTTCGATTCTATTAGTTTATTGGATGATAGAATGTTATATAGATGTAAATGAAACTATATTAATTAAAGTATATCAATTGGGAATAAATTCAAAGTTAGCGCAAACAAAGTTGCGGGAAAAAGCTACTTAGCTATTCAGGTATAAGTAAACAGTAATAAAAACTTAATAGCCCCGAGTTCTTTGTATTGAAACATAAATATGCAAGTTGATTGCGATGGGACAACGCCGTATGGAGAGGGTGGCGCCCCCCTAGCGCCTCACACACCACGCAAATTATAAGAAATTACAATAAAATAGGGTATTTGCCTTATATGTTTATATAATGCTGCTTTATAGACAAAGAAAAATGAAAAAAACCGGACAAGCGCGAGTCGCGCTCGCTCACCGAGGGTTTCGTACAAAAATTGGAGGATTCGAGCTTTTTCTGAAATTCAGGTTTAGCTTGGCCAGGGCTATTTCATAAGTCAGATATCTCAATATCTTAAAATAACGGCTTTAATGCCAAATTTTGCCCTCTTTTAAGACTTATTTTTTTAAGGATTTAACCATAAATGTATAATTTTTAGATTTTTTCTTGAGCAAGTACTACCTGTAAATGCTAGCTGTCAAATTTCATTCAAAAATTCTAGAGCAACCGGAAGTACCCTTTTAATTTTGATTCCCTTTACAGTGTCGAAATATACGTTTTTGTGATATATAGACATATATACCTTCTATTAGATAGCTGAAGTCGATAACAAAATCAAAAAAATATTTCCTTTAATTATTAACTTAAATTGCAAATAAATAAATAAAGCAAAATAGATATCAAAACAGATAACATATTTCGAATAAAGCTAAATCAGCTTTTAAAAAACGGAGGGTGCCGATAAGAGCAAAGTGCTATTTTGCGTCGGAACATATGTGTCTATTATATAAAGCACAAGTCCGCCCACAAATGGGACGCTGCTCTCATCTCTGGGCCGGCGCACCGTTTGATCGATTTCAAAAGATACAGTTTGGCTTGTGGGCGTTCCAAAATTAACGAGCAATCTGAATTGCCTCGAACATCGCAGAGGCCTCGGTGCCCTCTGTGTGGGCTGCCGGCTGCGTAATAGGGAATATTCAGAGGAATAGTTTGGCGATATTTCACCATCTAAATTCTACAACCGTACTGCATGGCACATAACAACAACAGTATCACACTCTTCCTCGGGAACCCAGGTGGGGTTCATAGGCCAGTTCTAATACCCGATATGCCAGTTCATTCTTTCTAGGAACTTTTAAATTGTGGAACCACCTACCACTAGACTTGTTCTCACAAAGCTACACGATATTACACTTTTCAAATTTCTTAAAATCCACTTCCTAAATGTTCACGAGCAGCCACTATTACTTAACACCAGGTGACTCGCTAGCACATTTTTTAATCTTAATGTATTTATTTATAAAAAAATATATAATGAAAACTTTGTATTTAATTATTGCAACTACATTTATATTAGGCAATAACTTAAAATTTATAATATACTTTACGATACTTTTAGTGGGGAACGTAGTGTCTTAACATTGGGTTCCTTCCGCCCTGTTATGTGCGGGACACAGCGTGAAGCTGATACTTTTAGTTTAAGATAGTAAAAATAATGAAGCCAAAAACCATCACGTATCGTAATGTTACAAAAGCTTTTGTTTTAGAAGGTACATTCCTAAGTTTCTTCGTTCCTACACATTTGGAATTTTAATTTAACTAACAAAATTTGATCTTGTGGGTTGAGAACAGAATTGCTTTGAAGTAAGTAAACTTTGTGGAACCACATCTAACGCCTAATTACGAGTATAATGAAACGATAACGATAGAAACGTGTAATTATTCCTGTTATATAAACAACTTTCTTCAATTCTAATGAAGTAATGAGTTATTTCTGTTAAGTAATTACATGTTGGCGTGTGTATTTAAACACCTGTTGTGTCTAAATTATACAATTATTTTTTTTTATGCTGTATACCGCTAAGTATCAGTCAAGATACTTAGCGGTAGCTGCTGTGTGTGTGTCCTTAGCGGGACACACACACAGCAAAGTAGGCAGAGGGAACTTAGTGTTTCCTCAGCCTGCCCTGCTGGATCTTGACTTATACTTAGGCCAGATTCAAATATATAGTGCCGGTCACAATTTGTTCTCGTTCGATCTTAGCCTGGTAAATATTTTTAAATGAGAAACTGCGAGCATTCATATTATCGTTCCGATCAAACTCCTGTTTAATCACGCATATATGAACATGTTTCTCAAAAAAATCTAAAAACATTACGTTGAGTGGCGGAACTTGACGCCGCACTTCGCCTCGATACCAGAGCGAACAAATGAAAATATTAAATTTAATTTCCTCGAGTGTGTATCAAACCAGTCGCGTTTGGCACCTTTGAGCCCCTGCGCCACGAATGGCCTCACATATTTTCTTCCATGGTCTTATTTTCTGTTTTCTGCTATAGACATGCACATACACACAACTCATATTTTTTTAACTTCACTAACATTTTTGCAGTGTTTCTTACTTTAAATATGAAAACATTTTTTTTTTATTATTGTATTTGTTTTTTCAGCTTCACGCTGTAACCCGCATATAGCAGGGTAGGCTGAGGAGACATTAGAGCCTAACGTTAAAACGTTTCTTTTAAGAATTTATTTTCCCCTTTCCACCAATTCTGGAGGCATTGCGTGTTGAGTTCTGCCATTCTTTTCTTCGCCCTGCTTGTTATCACTAACACTAATGTGATGAATCCAACACAAGAATATTTTTTTAAATGAAATCAGTAATCAAATAAATAAATCAAATAAATTCTTCAGTTTATACATCAGTATAGATTAGCTATCTAATTTAAAATGTGTAAATATGTGTAAGAAATAGCTTTTCTAAATGAAAAACTAAATAAACGGAAAATGATTACGGTATAGCAGATGTTGCCGGCGTTTAGTAAGTACTTTCTAGTATTTCTTCGAGTGTGCTTTATCGATCCGAAACTTTGCTATAGTGTATTTGAATATTTGTAGATACAAGTAGGTATATAGCAAACTTAATGGAAGCGTATATAGGTATATAATAATATATGAGGCCAGTCGTGGCGCAGAGACCGACGTGTCAGACTGTAAACGCGACAGATTGTGGGTTCGATTCTCTTTGGAGGATAAAAAAATTAAAAAATATATTTTTCTCGCTTTGGCCAAACCTAAGTTTAAGTAAAGATCCCTAAGCATCGCCCATCCCTTCATAATGTCCTTCACGGGGAACACTCCCTAGTCTTTTAGGTAATTTATTAAGACAATGGAACGGAAGAGCCCTTACGAAAATATCCTATTAAAAGTAAGGTAGAATGTTTTAAAGTATCCAAAACTTTTTATTACACAGTGGCCTAATTTGTTATGTTTCAATATATATATATATATATATATATATATATATATATATATATATATATATATATATATATATAT
>JAATLQ010021573.1:206328-231794 GCA_013421005.1 Heliconius erato x Heliconius himera
AGGTGTGACTGTAAAACCGACTGGTTGTGGGTTCGATCCCCACTCGAGGAGATGAAATATTTAATTAAATTTATATTTCCATTTCTTCGCTCTGGTCTCGAGGTTAAGCGCGGCGTTGAGTTCTGCCACTCAACACGCAATGCCTCCAGAATTCGGCAGAAAGTGGGGAACGGAGTGTTACACTAGGTTCCCTCTGCCTACCCTGCTGTGCGGGATACAGCGTGAAGCTGATTTAATTTTTTAATTTTTATAAAGTAGTTAAGTCTGTGCTTTCACAAGTAGTGAAGACAAAAACGCTGTATACAGAGTGGGAGTGTTTGTATTAGGCTTTTATAGAATAGTTAAAATTGTGGTTTCATTTAAAGAGGTGCTGAAAAAACACTTTGCATTTAAAAATGTTATTAAAATGATTATATTTCAAAATCATTTACTTTGAGCTTGGAAGAAGTCTTGGAAGTTTTTGTACTAAAGATTAACTTGTATCTAAATATAATATTTTGTAAAACTTTTGAATAATCTTTGGAATCTCGTCCGCTTTCAATTATCCTTGTTTTGTTATTAAGCTTAGCTTAGTAAGTTATACAATTTCACCCAGAATTTATATTCTAAATTCAATTATAGAGCTACGTTAAAAGCACAGCCAGTAGCCAGGACAGTCTGACTGTCGACGCGACACGGAATTAATTATTTGCCCACTTCTACCCACTTTACAAGACAAATTGCGGCGTTGAATTCCGCCACTCAACACGCAATGTGTCAAAAAATTGGACGCTATCATAATTTCCTGGCCTAATCACACAATAGCTGGGGTACCATGCCCGAAATGTGAAACAAAAAAACGTAAAAAATGTATGTGAAAGTACTCGTAAGATTAAATATTATGATAAGACATTGTTTAGCTTTTATTTTTATTTATATTTTTAAATTGTTATAGAAATCAATTAGTTATTTTGATTATTAAAATAGCAAATTACCAACCAACTTTTTGTAACCAACAATAAAAACATACAATTAGGCCACTGCGACACCGCAAAATCTAGAGACGTAAGCTGCAAATACTTAGACGTTAGCAGATGTTACTTGATAACTAGTTTCAGAATGGGGAACTATACTGAACGTTACTGGAAATCAATTTATAATACAATTTATATATCTAATATTCTTGCCGTTTTATACACCTATAATCTGTTTGTTTGACAGAAGTAATTTCAGGAATTACTACATTAGTCGAGGATGGCTGAAGGAATATGTTATATCACGTTCATTTAAAATAAAAATAGCTTTACACTGCATACCGCGCGTAGCAGCGTAGGCATAGATAACCTGGTAACCTTGTGTTAATACACTTTGTTCCCATTAAGACATTGCCGTTCCCCACTTTCCGACGAACTTTCGAGGCATTGCGTGTTGTATGGCGGAAGGAAATCAATTATTAAATATTTCATTCCCCCGAGTTGGAATCGAACCCATAACTGTCGCGTTTATAGTCACGCCCTTGTGAAACTGAGCCATGGTGGTCTCAATTTAGTTGATTTTATATGAATCTACAGATTTACCTGATTAAGATACTATTATATTCAAACACGTAATTATAAATTCTCAATCACTTTAATGACAATAATATCATAAAAAGATTATTATATCAACTTACCCTACTTTAATATTACTTTTATTACAAATGTGACATAAGTTGTGGGTTCCTTAATAATTCATAGCTAATTATCAAAACCATACATAACAGATTCATAATCGTAATTCATGTACTAAATAATAAATAAATAATAACTTAAATAAAATTTTCTAGAACGGAATGTCCAAATTTGTAAGCTGACAAAAGCCGTCGGCCATTGCAACTTGCATACAGTTCTAAGAAAATCGCCAGCTTAAATCGTCTCGAAATCTTTACAACTTCGGAATAAATGGCTGTTCCATCCAAGTCCACTTTATCAGATAAAATTCTAAAGTGGTATAGAAGTGAAAATAGTTTAGGTATAGTTGCCGCGTTTAGGAACTATTCTACGGAGCTCGGATGAGTGCACACAATTGGATTGAAATTTATACAAGATATTATTTTTCTTTTATAATGTAGTAAAACAGGATAATTGATGTCATTGTGGCTCATTGGGACAGAGTGTAATTGAAATGACTTGTGGGTTTGATGTACCTTCGGAAAAAATATTGTTTTATTTCCGCCTCCGCTTTATCAGCGTTAAGTGCGGGGTTGAGTTACGGCACTCAGTACGCAATGTCTTAAATTTGCGAAGTGGTGAACAGAATATAATGACGCTTTCTCTGCCTACCCTGCTATATGCTGCTGCTGATAGAGCGTGAAAATAAAAATATGAAAAATATAGAGATTCATATGCTGACAGTTGAAAAATTATCAGTATAATGATACCGTCAGAACTCAGATCGTGTTCGTTTGCCCAAAATGGTTGTTTTATTCGATTCCATTCAATTGCGATTCAAATATCATTTCCCTGGTCTAGTAAGACCTCGTTCAAAAAAGAAGGTATCGTCGAGTTCTTGAAAACGACAAAAAGAAACTTGGTGTAGTAGTACTAGAGTAGGTTCTAGTAGTATTATAAATTTTCTTGTATAGATCGATACTTAAATAATCAGTGCATAGTTAATTAGAACTCAAGATAATGAAGTTTGTTATAATGTTCTTGAATATTGTTTTTTTTGAAACGTTACAATATTAGTAATGAAAATAGATACACAATAAACCTTTTTTTTTATGTATGTTTAAATAGAAATAGATGACGTTATTATATATTCTTACTGGAGACTCCAAGGTTTCATGATTTTCACCAAAATCCACGTCATGTTCCATTCATGTAGTACAAATTGAATAAATAGAAGGCAAAGGGATTGCTGAAGTGAAGGCAAAATCTCTGAAGGCTTCAAACGATAGAGAGCGGAACGAATGACCTATTTAAGACCAAACCCATGTTTTAATGTCTAATTAGGCGATGTTTTATAAATTCGAATTATTTAAATACAAAAATAAGCTATTTTAAATTCTTTTCTTGATTTTCGAATTAATCAGAAACAAATGAGTTGTAAGTTATCTATCTCTTTTAAAAGCCTTTTACATAGGAGCATCCAATGGAATGTTAGAACCTAGATATCCACTGACCCGTATATTCACCTAACATGGTGAAAAGAAATTATTTACCACTATATTTTCTTTGACTGATTTTATATAATATAAGACAGCATAATATAAAATAGAGTCATCCTCTTCATACATAATTTTCTTATTAAATATTATTATTTTACTAATGGTTGTCATACATACTTGAATGTATTGTCTCAAAACAATGTTATAATTACTGAACTATATTGGAATAAAGAATTGCGTGTTTAATTTTTTTTCAGCTACAAGCTTTTTTTTCTAAGCTTTGGTGCTTTTTCCTGCAAAGCTGGTTTGGTTTGTGGGAAGATGCGTGAAACAGGGAGAATCTAGTATTAAATAAGACACTCCGTTCAAATAAAAATTTAAAGATATTATGTGTTAAGTGGCAGAGATCAACGTCGCATTATGTCTTGCCAGAGCCACGAATTGAAAATTAGTTTTTTATTGCTGCATATGGAGATTGAACAGACAGCCATCGTGATTACAGTAAGGCGCTGTCTAAGTCACCATCGTGCTTACGTAAACATTATAATTCCTTTTTTTTATTTTATCCATTTTACTAATTTATAAGCGCTGTTAAGTGGGGTGCAACTTAATAGCGCTTATAAATTAGTCAACACACAATGTCTTGAAAATTGGGCAATGCAAGTGGAATGGAATGTCTTAATATTAGGTTCCCTCTGCCTACCCTGCTTGATGCGGTATACAGCGTGAAACTAATATATAAATGTTTAGTATACAGCTAAATAGGACAACACAGCATATTGATCTAATTCCTGACATTGCGTCGTACGTTGCCCCCGCACTCGTAAGGGCTCCGTCTGTGCTATTGTTTACAGATTAGGTAGAGATAGGCACGTAAGTTGTTAGAGTTTTGTTTGTGGAATTGTGGTAATTTTTTTATTTTATATAAAAAAAAAAGAATGGATTTTTATTTCATTTTTTTTTCATAATACGCGGCGCGGGTTCGAGTCCCGCTTCGTTCAAATTTTTATACGTTTTCTAAATAAGTAAATTAAATTAAATCAGTTTCACGCTGTATCCCGCACACAGCAGGGTGCCTACACTGCAGAGGCAGAGGGAACCTAGTGTTAAGGTACTCCGGTCCTCTCTTTCCGTCGTATTACGGAGGCATTGTGTGTTGAGTGGCGGAAATCAACGCCGCGCTTAGCCTCGACCAGACCTCAAACCAGAGCGAAGAAATGAAAATATAAATTTAAATAAATATTTCATTTTCTTAAGTTCGGATCGAACCCACAACCAGTCGCATTTAAAGTCACACTTTGTACCCCTGCGCGGCCTCAAGTATAGGGTATATTAATAAAACTCACATTTTAAATAACTTACAAAGGAAGTACCACGAACATATAATAGTAATTTTATTCACACCTACAATATAAAATATACAAAAACGACTATGAATCTCGATCTCAGAATCCACCCGAGAAAAAATTTATATAAAACTTATTTCAATTTTAAACAATGTATCGTAGATAAAGATTAAATTTATTTCGAGTATATACATGAATATGACATATACGAACTGGTTGGTAAGACAAAGCGCGGCGTTGAGTTCCGATAACCTCAGTCCGGTCCTGTCTAAGTGACTAGATGAAAAGCGGCCAACGATGTATCCTATAACATACCTTTACTTTGCTTATTTTTTTATATGCAGGAGATGCATGAAGCTAATAAACAAAGTTACATATATAGGAACGGACGAATGGAGCGTCTTGACATGAGATCTGTCAGCCTACCCTGCTATATACGGGATAGTGCGTGAAAGTCATATCTTAGATTGTCTACATAGTACTTAATGTGGATGGACTGTAGAACTAACGGATCGATTTCCTCATGTACCTATACCCGTATACATACGTGTATAGTAATGGTGGTGTTGACTGTTGTCCTATAGATCAAAGGAAGTTTATAGTTTGTTTGTAGGGCAGTGCCTTCTACGATCGATAAATACCAACTTTGTTTTGTTATATAGCTTTTTGAATTGGCCACGCAATATAAAACTATTCAGCCGAATAAGATGAACGACCCAGTGATGTGGATGAAACTAGAAATATATATTTTAAATATTTATTTTTTATTATATTTAAGATACAGTACATTCGTTTATAAAATACAATATTACTTCAACAATCTCAATGTAATTAAATCAAATTAAATTATTATAAATTAAATCAATTATAACGATATGAACATAATGAAGTATTTTTTTATAATATCACTTCCCCAAAATAAATAAAAAGAAAATATGCTAGCTATATGTATTTACGTTTAAGATTTAAGAAGCTGTGGTAAGAAGGCAGAGCTCGGCGTTAAGTTCCGCCACTCCAAACGCAAGCAATGTTCCAAAAATTAGGTGGAGCATAGGAAAAGAAGTATCTTGACACTAGGTTCCCTCTACCTACCTTGTTTTATGTGGGGAAGAGCATGAAACTAAAAAAGAAAATAAGAAAATCTTTGTTATTTCATACTAACTAAATGTATCAGTATTCTAGGAAAGCTTATACAAGAGAATAAATTTATTCGACGACAGTACAGTATGTAGGTACTAATTTGGTATATGCTCGTGCTCTAGTCAGACTGTCATTTTCTCTGTAATGGTGTGTTAGACGTTATTTGTTCACGTTTGCCCTTTAACGACCCCTGAGTAATGTGATTTGATATAGCATATCTAGAAAAGGATAGGATATTTTTGCTCTACTATCAACTTATTATATTACAAAAGAAGTATTTTATTATTTAAATCATAATGATATTTATTACAAATTTTATTTTCAGTATCAATAATCTTGTGAGGCCAGTAGTGGCGCAGTGGCACAAAGTGTAACTGCAAACGCGACTGGTTGTGGCTTCGATCCCCACTCGAGGAAGTGAAATATTTATTTACCTTTATATTTTTCATTCGTCTCGTCGTGAAATGCCTCCAGAATTCGACGGAAAGTGGGGAACGGAGTGTCTTAATACTAGGTTCCCTCTGCCTACCCTGCTGTGCGCGGGATACAGCGTGAACCTGATAAATAAAAATTAAGCTTATGTGATATTTTATCTTTCTATGTAACTTTGGCATTGTAGAGCAATGAAAGAATTAGTATATTAATATTATTTATAGAGAATCACTCTTTTTTATACTTTTTCCAAGTAGACATTAGAAATAAAAAGACTTCAGATATAGACGTTCCCATGATATCTGATTGATTGATTCAGGCTTACAACAAAACAAAACCAAAAAGTTAATATCATGAAAAATTATGCCAAAACAATGTCACTTTTACAAACAATATACTAATGTTGCATAAATAATAGACTAATTAATGTTGATTGGAAGAGAAGTTATTAAGCAAAAGTTAACTTAGTGATAAGACACTCCATTCTTCAGATAATGCGGTTTGAGTGGTAAAACTCAACGCCACGCCAAAGCATTCTATTTTCTCGCTCTGGTAAAGAGGCAAACCTAATATAAATAATAATAAATAGGCGAAATAAAAATATTAAATGTTTCATTCCCCCGAGTGGGAATCGAACCCACAACAGTCGCGTTTACAGTCGAACGCTTGGGTCCAATGTTTAGCCAATTATGTTAGATTATAATTTCAAAATCAAAACAATGATAAAAATTAACATCTTTAAAAAAAAATTGCACCCTGCCCTAAGCCACCATAAGCTCGATTTGAGCTTTTCAGGAACGTGTTATGACGTTCATAATCTAGGGATTATCCTAACACAACAAATCCCTATACTGACTTACAAAATGAAGTTAGTTTTTATTCCTTTTTTTTATTATTTTTATTCATTATTCTATTATTATTCCTCTAATATAATAATAATAATATAGACACAGTAATTAAGATGAAAATTTAATTTACAATATTATAATAAAATATTATTATTAATATTTTTTGTATAATTTTATTATTAAATGGAATGCTATTCAACATTTTATAAAAGGATAGGCAAAATAACTCACTATCAGAAGAGAATACTGCACTTTAATCTAGATATCTCGTTTTCACGTGAATAAGAAAGAATTTATATTGGTTGTTGTACCGAGCGGAATTTGAAAAGCGATCTATCCCATACTTCCTCTCACGCGAAGCAGACAGCCCTCACGCCGTTAAACGTTTTTAAAGCTCTTTACAAACGTAACCAGTGTATGTGTGGATATGGTACATATTACGAATTATAGAACAATGTTTTTTTTTCATATTTTATCACTAACTACGACCAATTATAATGAAATGAAAATAAATAAAGAATTCTTTTTTTACGAGTACTTTTTTATTAATTATATGCTCATAATAATTGTTGAAAACAATTAAAAAACCTTAAATTTATATACTTAAAACCGGATAATTAGATTATATTTATAGTCAAAACTAAATGCTCTATTGAATTCCATTCATCTTTAGGATAATCAGTAATCGAATAAATGATAAGAAATGGAGGAAATAGTGATCGAATCAGGAATCGTTCTCTCTAAAAATGGATGCCTTAAATAAAATTTAACTACATAAAAAAAATTATTTATTTATTTTTAGTCGAAGTCTAAGCAGAGTCACGGTCTTCTTGCACAGCGTGGTAGGCTCTACAGGAAAGAAGCACCAAATTTTCGTATTCATTCATCAGGCATTGTATATTGAATGGCCGAAGCTCGACGCCGTCTTATCTCAATAAATTATAACGAAAAATTGTAATAAATAAAATTACAAAAGTATAATATATTCGATAAAAATCCCCACGTTTGTACGAGACCTAAAGTATGATCGAGGAGGCTTAACGGTTCTTCTTTTTACAACGTCCATCCACCAGATATTAAAGTTGTTTTCCGTTGAAAATAGTTTTTATCACATGTTCAGATAATATTAATCTTTGAATGAATTTGACGTGAATAGCTTCTACAGTGGACATTACTATCACTTCGTATAAGCCTTATTTTATACAGTATACTAGTGAATTAATGTTGTCAAGGTATATCTAATAGGTACTTGTATTAGATTGGGTTTAAAATGGTCTTCTAAATTTAGTGTAAATTATTAACTATTTTTAAAAATATGTACTACGTTTAACTTCAATTCCTATTGGAAGAAAATTTTATTATATTTTCTAAAGTTCAAAAACATAAACGTTAATTAAATTAGGGTGATGCATGCTAAAAAATAGTTCTTATAAAATATGTGATAAATGTAAATACAACATTAAAAGGTATAAAAACCTTGAGCAATATCTTTTTAACTAATTTTGCTTCAGATAATTTAGTGGTTTAGAAAATGTCTATAGTATTCTATAATAATATTTTAGCTTAATACCAACTAACAATACACAACAGAAAAGTAATTTAAAACAATTAAACATTCAACCATTTCTAACATTAAGATAAATCTTAAGCACGATTGGTATTTGAGGCCAGACTTGACCCATCCATTGAGGGCATCTAGTGTTCTATATAGTCTAGTAACTTAGGCACAAATGAGAACATTTAAATAGGTTGTTGGAAAGTGGCCAGGCGCAATTATATGAATACCGCCGCCTCGTTTTTGGATAAAAGTCACGTTTTTGTGACTTGTGTAGAAGATAAAATATAATAAATCTTATTTATGGAGATCAACAGTAACTACCCTTTTAATAATGCTGATGCTATAAATTGTTTTGGAATAGTGTAATATAAATGTAATGTTAGATAAATATATTTTATAATAAGTTTTTATATTAAAAATGCAGTTAGTTCACAATTGATTTCTAACAATGTTATATACCAGTTTTTTGAAAACTAACGTTTAAAAAAATATCTAAAAATAGATCAGTTTCGATTTGTTTATAAGTATAGATTTGAATCGAAGGTAGGTACACCTATTTTAATGTTTTTAAAGTGTTATTCTACACTTAGGAAAGAAAAATACTTATTAAGAAAACGTATTAAAATTTTAAAGCAAGCTTTTAAATATATAAATAATAATTTGCGTTATGTTCTATAAACATATATAAATAATATAATATATTATTAGAAGATGTGTACAACGTCGGAACTAATCCGGGTTTCCAGCCCTCGCAACTAATAACATAATCAGGAACGTATGCAAACACGAAACATTAATGGAGCGGTTATAGGGTAGGCTAGGAGTTCAAATAACCCTGTTGAACTAAAATTATATCGTTCACACTGACTGAAACTACTGTCTGCTTGGACTGGTTGTGGGGTTTGCATTCTAAGAATATATGTAGTTAGTTATACTTCGTATATAATTTAAAGGTATTATTATAGGTATTACTAGAGCCGAGGCCAGTCGTGGCGCTGGGGCACAAGTGTAGGACTATAAACGCGACAGGTTGTCATTTCGGTTCCCATTCGAGGAAATGAAAATAAATCAAATTAACTTCACGCTTCAGCAGCTTCAGCACACAGGAGGGTAGGCGGAGGGAACCTAGTGTTAAGACATTCCGTTCCCCATTTTCCGCAGAGTTCTGGAGGCATTGCGTGTTGAGTGGCGGAACGAGTGGGGATCGAACCTACAACCCGTCCATTTTACAGTCACACTTTGTGCCCCTGCGCCACGACTGGCCTCAATCGTGGAAATGAACTGTTTAATATTTTCATTTTCCTTCTCTAGTAACGAGACAAAGCGCGGCGTTTACTTCCGCCACACAACAGGCAATGCCTCGAGGATTCGGGTTAGGTTTCGGGCAATGTTTAAATCAATGTCTCTATTTGTTATCAATAGTAAATTAATAAAATTTCGTTTCGTTTTTATGTTCAGTAAGTATATACGCAAATACATCTTAAAACCGTTTTCTTTTATATTAAAAAACTGCACATAACACTTAGGTGTTTTTAACTTGTTTTTTATAGAATTAAGTGTTTTAACGATAGTCGTTTGGCTCACACCGCCACTACAAGGACTTGGCAAGAAGCTGTGAAATGTGTTTAAGATATAGTTTAATGGGAACTCGTAAACTATATTAAATTCTAAATGATCTCTAAATACTAAGGCCTGAATTTATAGACCGCTCTCAAGTTTGATATTGATCTTGAGATTCCATTTTCATTTATTAATTATAATCTATTATTGAAAACGACATCTCAAGATTGATCTAAGTTGAGGGCGGTTTATAAGTACGAGCCTAAGTAGCGAATTTATTAATTTGTATGTGGACTAAACTTAAAAAGAAGGTTTTTTTATTGATTGTAATAGCATGTTAGGGTAATAAAACTTGAGGCTTACAATAAATAATTATTTTTATTGGCCATTTACAATAAATTAAAAGAAATAGCTAATAATTTAATATTTATAGGTAATTTATTCAATATTAATTTATTTATAGATATTTCTTTACATAAAATTCACGTGTTTCTTGGTATGGCGTTTGTTGAATTATATTTGTTTGACAGTGTTACTAAATTATATTTAAACCACAAGTAATGGCGATGTATTAAAATAATTATAATGGAAATAACGTGTATAATATCACATCTGAAATAGAAAAAAATATTATAAATTTATCAACGCAATTAAAATTATTTATATATTAACTTTTTTTTAAATGTCCTGTACCTTCAGCTGGAATGTCAACTGTCAAAATATCAGCAGATGATATATTTTTTATAATATTTTGACTAAATATATCCTGCAAAATACAAGATTTAATTAATAAAATTAAGTTAAAGCCATTAAATTCGAATATATAAACTTAAATATATGTCAAAAATATAAGTATATATATAATAAAGTAAATTTTAAAGGCAGGAGGAATAACTAAAATAATATTAACAGATACTAAAAATATTTAGGAGTCAAGTAAATATAGGGTTTAGATACTATTTAATGTATTCTGTATATTTTCAAAATCTCGGGTGTTGAGTGATGGTACCATACCCCTAAGTTTATGTATCTATCCAGCCCAAAGAAATGTATTTAAATAAGGTAAAAGTTGGCCGAGTGACCCTAGTGTTAAGACACTACTCCCACGCACTGTTCAATGTTCGAGACATTACGTTTTAAATGGCAGAATTTAACGGCGCGCTTTGTTTCTTTGCCCTAGGACATGAAAATAAATTATTCCCTTGAGTGGAAACCAAACTAATAACCTTCATGTTTACAGTCAAACATTATGCTCAAATGTAATATCAATCAAATAATAAAAAAAAATACCATAACACTATAATCGGTAGAATTTAACCCATATATGCCTGGAGTGAATGAAACAGAATTATTTTGATCGTGCAAATTAACGAGTGCGAAAGAGACGGAATGATACCGATCTCCTTTTCTGGGTAGATGTGGTTTTACCCACAGTGTTATATGTTGTAACTGAAACCAAAAAAATATGATTATTTATTTTGTTTATAAACTAAAAATTTTAAATGGAACTTTAACCAGTGTAGTGATATTATATTTTATTTTTTTATACATTCTCTGAAAAAGCATTTTTCATTCCTAAAGTGTAGTTAAACTTTAAAAAATTTAAAATATTATAATTATATGGTTACTTCATTTATTTAATACTTATTTTTAAATAATATTTTAATTAATTACATATCTAAGCATATATTAATGATAAATCACATTACTTATAATAATTTTATTATTCTTAAAATTTTCACTTAATTTCTATAATTTATACCTAATGAAATCTAAATTTGAACAAAGTTCCATCCTTATAATTTTATATGACTTATAAAAAGAACACTATTACATACATTGTACGGTTTTGCCATAATCCCTAAATCATCTTGAGCAATCGCCATTAAATCTAAATTGAGCAAAAGTTTCTTTTCATAAGTAGATATTTTATTCATATCGCAGGACAGTAACAACGGCGCGGACAGCATCGCGTACACAGCTATGTGAACTCGGCTCTGGCTGTCCGTTAACGAGCCTGCGCCAAAAATGAGCTGTCAAATAAAAAAAAAACAGATGTCAAGTTAATAATTATATTCTATTCATAAAGGCATGAGATAAAAGGTAAAGAAATAAAAAAAAAGGTTATTTTATGGGGAGCTTAATATAATATATTAAGTAAAAATAATATCTATGGACTTATAGATGTAAATTATATTATTGAACTTATTATTTAACAATAATTATGATTTAAATACAGAATCATAAATTATTATTTTCTTAATTTTTAAGTACTTGACAAGTAAAAACACCCAAAAGCCAACGTGTTTTCAAGCTTGAGATGCATTTTGATATTATAGAAATAAACTAAAAAATTACAAAGAACAAGTTCTGTGGACATTTTTTATTAAAATGTGATGTTTTGTCATTAGTCAGATGATGACCCCCATTTTTTCTATCGGTCAACCTGTTCATAAGACAGTATTGTGTTGATTGTGTTGTTAAGTTTTTTGTTTTGTTAAGTATGAAGTTGTTTTCTGATTAATTTGTTTTTGTTATATTGATGATTTTATATTTTAAAACACGAGTAAACATGGACCAAATTAAATAGAAATTAAAGTTTTACATAAAAGTTTTACAAAACATTGCAATAGATCACCCACCTCCATCGCGTTCAAAGTCAATTTAATTTATATTACATAAACTTAAATTCTTTTCACGTTATGTGCTGGATATTTTTGGGGGTTATAAATTCTAATACTAATGGAATGGACTTAACACCAAGTTCCTTCTGCATATCGCTATGTACGGGATACAGCGTGAAGCCAAAAAAAAGAAAAAAAAGTGATATTCTTACCATATCTGGATCATTCCATTTCCCAGGTCCATGGTGTTCAGAAAGATCGTTATAAGACGCTTGAAAATACTGTACAATAGCTTTAATGGCGTGCCACGACGTCACCACGTCGTGATAATTGCGCCACATGTTACAATATCGAGATATTGTTTTATAATCTGGCTGTAATTTGTAATTTTAATAATAATAGATTAGAAAATATTCAAATTATTATGAGGCTGTCGTGGTTCTATTCCCACTCAGAGAAATGAATTATTTAATATTTTCACTGTCTTAAGTAACAAGACAAAACGAGGCGTTGAGTTCCGCCGCTCGGCACGCAATGTCTCAAAAATTAGACAGTGCAGGTGAATGAAGTGTCTTAACAATAGGTTTCCTCTGCCTACAATGGTATATGCTAGATATACTACATATATATTTTACATATTATAGATAATTTAGGAGTAATTTATCTAAGAACATACTCTAATAAAATACGTATTTCTTTTTGATATATCCATTAAGGCTTCCATTTTTATGTTTTAATTCCTATATCCCATTTATACATAATATAAATTTATTATTCCATAAAAGTTTATGATCACTTACCTTTTTATGGTGTATAAACTCTATGTAATAAGGCCAGCTACAGGAATATACTATGGGTCTGTTTGTTGCGTTCAAATAACTTCCTAGCTTTATATATGCTGTAAATAATAAACTTAGCTTAGTTTTTTTAGTTTCACACTATCAATCACATAGCAGGGTAGGTAGAGGAATCTTGGGTACCTTGTGCTAAGACACTCCATTACCCATTAAGACACTTCTGTTGTCCTCTCTTGGCTGAGTTTTTAAAACAATGAGAGCTGATTGATGGAGTTTCATGATACGCCTTGTCTTGTTACCAGACTGAAGAAATGAAAATATTAAATAATTCAATCCCCAAGTGGGAATTCACCCCATAACCATTATGTTTACAGTCATTCACTGTGTATGTGTGTATATGTGTTCTACAATAAATTAACAAAAAGATTAACTTTGTTGGTAATAAAATATGTATGTATAAATAGCTGTTAATATCTATAAATAAATATAATATATTTAAACACAACATAACGAAAAGATTAAATACCTATGTTAAGATAATCTTCTGAAACAAAACAACCATCCACTTTCAAATAATCAATGTCCCATTCTGCAAATGTTTTAGTGTCAATTTTAAAATAATTTCTTGATCCCGGGTAACCCATGCAAGTTACATCTGCTATGTTAGTGTACATACCAAATTTAAGACCTAATTTATGAATCTATAAAAAAATTGTAATTTTTTTAGTCTTATTTCAGACTAATAATATTTTATTATCCACATAAAACATATTTTAGAAAGTATAAAAAATAAGGTCATAGTGATATAAAATAAAAAGATGATGAAGAAATGGTCTGAAACCTTTAAACAGCATATTTAATAACAAAGTTATATTGTTATTTGAGAGGAAAATGGGAAGTATAAGTATCTTAAGCAATTCTTCTTTAGATTTATCCTTCTTAGCTACTAAATGCAAAAGATGCCTGAATCTAAAGTTTTTTTAAATAATAATATGTTTCTTACATAATCAGCTATATATTTCATGCCATGTGGAAACCTTTCTTTATCGGGTACAAGATGGCCATTTGAGTCTCTTTCTTTTTCAGACCAGCAGTCATCTATAATTATATATTCAAATCCAGCTTCTTGGTAACCTTCATTATAGAATTGGTCTGCTACTGATAATATTAGTTCTTCACTAGAAAATTAGTAATTAATTGTTTATTACAATTTTTCTTTACATTTTATTTCAAATTATTATAAGCACATTTTTTTGTTAATTTATTAACAATAAAAAAAAAGGTTTGTCAAAAAGTTATGTGGTAACCCAAATTAAACTTTTATATCCACTTTTATTTGAAATTTAAAAACAAGAGTTGTTTTTCTAAATAACAGTTAGGTTAAGTACCTAACTGTTATTCACAAAAATTAACACTCAGTAAAATTATAATATTCATAGCTGTAACCCTTCCCTTTGATAAATTTTCTAAGCACAATCTGATTATATATAAAATGTAACAACATTAAATTTAATAAAAATGACAAGAAGTTACAAACTTGAGACATTTCTCAGTATCGTTTTTGCAATTCACACCGCACATGTAATAGCCCCATGACATCCACCCCATGGGAGGTTTACGAGCCAATCCATTCTCGAAAGGTTCTACACTATATAAATATTCAAATAGTAGCAAACAAAATATTGCGATCATTACTTTTAAAAGTTTAATTTTAAAGTTTTTAAATAGCCCGCATTACATAAGTTTGTATGTTTTAAAATATAAAGTATTACAATGATATATCGTTTAGAATATTTATATCATATAAATTATTAAAGCGTATTTTAATTTTAAATTTGTTTATTTGTTTACGTTTTCGCTGTTTTATTTGACAATGTACATTGACAACTAAGTTTTGGAAAAAACCTACCAAATTAAATTGCATACTTGTTCTACTTCATCAGCTTAAATAACATTACTTTTTTATTCAGTCGGACAGTTATCGATTACGGTTCAATGCACGCAACGCTATACAGCCTTTATGCATAAGAGCCCTTTTGTAACTTTTTGAACATGACCAGACTTTGCCCTAAATAAAAATAATCTTATTTCCTGTTTTGAAAATAAACTCTAGTTTCAATAGTATTACGAACCACTGCTACATCAAACGCGAGACGTCACGTATACTCGAGCAATCGTCGAGCAAAATAAAATGTTAGTGAAGTCGATCCACACGATTTAAGTAAAGGGTCGGACGAACCCTGCCTGTACGTTATAGCTTTCAGAATTTCATTTGTTACGGGAAAAAGTAGAAAAGACCAAGGAAATGATTCTTGCAAGTTACGTTGCCATAGTCAAGCTATCTACAAAGGATTTGCTTTTTATTTGAAGTGTTTCTTTTGTGAATTTATAAAATATACGTTGTGAATGATGGAGTAATTGCAATGTTTATATTAATAAATGTAAATAGAAATTAAATAAATGGAGATTTTTTATCAGATTTTTAAGATAAACTATGAATAATCGAGAGTCGAATTTAATAACAAAAAATGTTTAAAAATTTATGACATTATTATAATTATTTCGATACACCTATCTAAGTAAAGTATAGAGGTATAATAATAAAACATATAATATACTTAACTAATTTTCTCATTTATTATTCGACAGTAACATAACCTGGAGCATGGGCGATGGCATGGCGTGAGATGGCGCGGGTCGCGCTCGCGCTAGCCGCGCTGCTCGCGGCCGCCTCGTCGCGCGCGCCCACCAAAGACCCCGCGCTGTTTGAGGCGGCTTTTCAAGGTGAGAATAGATGATAACTTGCTCTATTTTACCTTCACGCTGTATTCTGCATTTAGCAGGGTAGGCAGAGGGAACCTAGCGTTACGCACGGCCCAATCTTTGAGAAGTTGCGTGTAGAGCGGTTGAAATCAACAACGATATACTATTGTATTGTTACCAGGGTGAGGAAATGAAAATAATTAATTCTCCCGACAGTGGAAGTAGAGCTGACGATCGTCGCGGATACAGTCACACAGTGTGCCGCTGTCACGACGACCGCCGCTGACACGACGGTGACCTCCAATAGAATAAGATAATGGTAAAAAATATTTTAAACACGCTTTTGTCCGTCTTGTCGTAAAAGACACTTTAGGTTTGATATTCTGTTATATTGCCCTATGTTCTATAAATCAAGCTCTTTCATTTAATATTCACATTATGCAGGTTCATAATAAATACTTGGATCACCGGAGTAGAGGCTACCATATCTATTGAATTCAAAAATGACATATTTTTTTAAAAAACATATAAAAATGTATACAACATAAATAAGTTGTAATTAACGTAGAAGAATTTCGACGTGACGTGTGCTATGCCCAAAATTTTATACTAAAATATTTTTCTATGACTAATGTGGGATAGCATTTAATTATACGTACCGTAGCAGTTAATACGGTTTCTAAAATATTTTTAATATTTTTCTAGGCTTCGTTTTGACAACTTCGCGTTTAGCGTAGCGTTTGGCGCTCCGTTCTCTCTGACTACCCCGCTAGGGATAAAATGTGAAGTTATAGTATAGTATAGTGTTTGACAACGAATTTTCAATTATGTATTATATACTAAGCCACACAAAAAGTGTGAGAGAATAGAAAGTGGAGAAATGTTTGGTTATTGTTACCTACTAAGTACTATGCTAGCACTATAAGTATCATAGACACTTATAGACACATGGGTATATTTAGGGTCCACTTATAAAATATATAAAAAACAATTAAGCATAAGCCATACGAAAATTTAAACCTAACATATGAAAATGTAAGGAATTAACAAAAATATATGCTCATATGGTACAAAAATATTATAAACAGAAACATGTGACGAATATGGTAATACATATATCACCCGTTCAATATTTAATATTTGGAGGCTTAACGAGTGTATAAAATATATATTTAGCATTTCTCTCTTCATTTTTCATACAAAAGCGACAGTGGGTAATTTCTTTGTATTTTCAAAAGACATACAAAATTTTCATATTTATCGTAATCTTATTAAGGAACAAAGAACTCAGCTGTATGGTAACGAATGTAACGAAACGAATGCTTATTGAATAAAAAATATGCTCCAGGTCGTTTACAATCTCGTAATGGGATCCATTCACGATGCCCCGGGCGGCCTTTACAATACACGCCGAATGATCGGAGTAAAGAATATCTATCGTTATTTATCCATTCTCGTTCAAGTTCAATTTAAAGTATAAAAAATACTACATATTTGTACATTTGTATATTGGCTAAGTATAGTTGTTTACTCAAGGAGGGTACTGAGTTCTTTAGAAACGGAACGTCTGTTGCCTTGATTGGAAAAGTTTTGGTTCAATATAATGATATTACAACTAGCCGACAACTTTATTTGCGTAGAGTTTAACATGAGAAATTGAAAATCCCGTGTTTTTCCCGTTCCTGTGAGAATTTCAAGATGTACAGGTACTCTTAGTGCTTCCTTACATCTCCTACATAGAACATGTTAAATTCAACACTTTAAGTCCAACTCCAACTTTTTAAGTCCAATACTTTCGTCAGTCATTCAGTAATGAAAGAATTTTATAAACTAGGTATGTTGATTAAAACATTTTTAAAAGAACTTTGTTATTTCACCAGATACCCCATTTCGCACTTTAGAGGTTCCTCTGCTGTCTTAAAGTAGATGTGACTTGAGACTTTATACTTTCTAAATATATAAATATATATTCTTGGTCATAAGAATATTTTAAATAGAGCTTTCGACTGAGAAGTCGGGATCAAACCCATAATCCTCAAACATGCCCCAACATTATGGACTAAAACTTAAAAATATTCAGTAATCACAAATATTTCTTTGTCAAATCAATTCTCTTTGGTTTCCAGGACCTTAATTAAGTGGAACATTACTAATAATTATTAAGCAGGTAACGCATTATCCTTTATAATTGTAACGTGCGAGAATACCGCTAATTGTCAGGTAGGAATGTGGTGTGGGCTTCTACCTCAATTATCAATAATTAAAAACAAATGTAAGCATTTAGTTCATACATTTCGTTCGTAGTCAGCTTATATTTGTTATATTTAAACGTTACTGAGATATGATATTAGTTAACATTCTTTTTTTTTACTTTAAGTAGCATTTTGATAAAAAATCTTGTAGTACTTCTTGTCTTAAAGTTATACATAGGTGAGTGAGAACAAAGCAACAGGTTCGATTCCCACTACCTAATTATAATAATTGTATAAATGTTGCGGTGCTCGGTAGTTGAAGTACCGGATATTGCTAAAAAAATAAAAGGTATAAAGTGGATACTTATAAAACAAATTTTGACACTGCCAAAGCGATATCAAATTTCAGATATTTTTGTTTTTTTTAAATATTACTTGATTGTAAAGAAATAATATCGCTTGACATAATTCCAATTGCTCAAACTCATAACATGTATCGGAACCCAGTCTTCGTAGTGTACTTACGCCGGGAAGTACATATAAAATATGACGTTAAAGTTTGGACAGTAGGATTTAAGTATAACTTGAAAATCGTCAGTTTTTTAATTTTCCCCCGTAAACGCCTTAAGTGTTTATCTATCTATCTATATATATATATACACACACACACATATATATATATATATATATATATATATATATATATATATATATATATATATATATGTATATATGTATATGTATATATACTTAAAAAAAATAGAAGCTCAAAGGAATGCGATGTAAAGCGTCAGTAATGTCTGTCCCATTCATCGAAGTGGCGGTGTTGTTGAATAATCCACATTTAATTACGTTCCTCCCCGGAACGGACGATTACACAAAAAGTTTTAGGACAAACATTGAACATTTTTAATCAAGTCCCTCCGCCACGGTACCTATATACAAATTGGTGCTTTTAGTAATTACTCACGCAGAGACAAAATGCTGATGAAATTTTAAACGTGGTGTAACTTTAAAATGGCGTAACGGTTTACCTAAAAAGGGTGCACAGCTTTTTATATGATTTCCTATTATATTTGAAAAAGTACTTATGTCATTTAAGGATTTAACGATATCGTATCTTGTAATTTACTCTCAATTTTAAATTAAATTGATAATAATTTGGATATTTTTATTACACAGCACTCCATTCTAATATCATCAACAACGTTCACTTCAAAGAATTCCTCTTATAGATGTGGGTTCCATTTTCACGGAAAAACTACCGAACGGATTTTACAGTAATATAATTTTCATAATCTGGGTAGAATATAAAACTAATTTTGAGCGGGCGAAGCCGCGTTTAGGTCGTAAACACACAAATAAACACATAACTCCAAACGACTAATGAAACCGCCATCTAAATCTCTAGTGCCAACCATTTTTCTTAGGGGGAGGGAATGAAACGTATTATACGGTCGATAAACGATAGATATCGTGGGCGGTAATACACTGGCTGTTCTTACGAGAGCCTTATCTGATAGCTGGAAGTTATGATTGCGTTATTTTATGATCGTCATTGTAACGCGATTATTTTTTATATTTTATGTTGTAGTTTCGATTAGAAATGGTAATGGCTGTGAAATTGCTATGGTGTCGGCTGTGATATTTGGCAGGGAGAAGGAGATGGATAGACGAACGTGGAAATTGTGACATTTCTTATTGGAAACGTATAACTAAGGTGAATTATATTAAATACTAATTGGCCCAATCGCAGTTGCGCCCGCATACCATCTATAATACTTTTATTATGCTACATTTGTCAACACATTAATACATTCTTACAGAAACATGCCTTACAGTGACTTTTTTATAAGAGATAGATATACGGTGTTGTGGAAAAATATAATATTATTGAAATATAATGTATTGACATTTAGAGTGAGAGGTCGCGGGATTATTCGTAACGATCAGGGATACGGCCAGATGGAATTTTATGGGTTGTGGAGCAGTCCCCTCATGTGAATGGTCTCGGTCTGCCTGCTCTCAGTGGTTGCAACTCCGAGATATAGAGCTTAGAAGAGGCTTCATTGTTACGAAAAAAAAACGATTAGGGAAATGGTCAGTTTTGGTGCATACCCAAAGTATGGCGTTATCTTATTTGAAATAAGTTGGTCTGCCAGCTCTCAGTGGTTGCATTTCCAAGATATGATAATATGTTTAGCTACTTTTTCAGCACACGCTCCTAAAGCAATTCGATGGCGTTCATTATTATTGTTATTTTATCGTTACTTAAGGTTAACTAAGACTTACACCGTAATGTTATATAGCTTACTCCTGAGGAATGTAGCTTTCATACAAAACAAAAAAAAAGTAAATCGGACCAGTAGATCTAAAGACCTTAGCGTTTAAACAAACAAACAAACAACCTCCCCCGTTTCGCTTTATTATCTTAGTATATATATGACTTATATATTATGTAAATACATTTTAATTTTTAGGCTACATATTTACTTTGGCCCGTTTTTAAAACGATAAAAAATCACAAAAGCACTGTTTTAAAACATACTGAAATTTTTTCGCCTACATGGTAAAATGGAAATAAATAAGAATATATGACATATTCTAAGTGTCCAAGGTAATTCTGACGACAGGTACAAGTGAGTTAAATCAAAAGGAGTAACGTCAAGCTAGATAGCCGTCCTCAACAAGTGGACTATTTGATACAAAAATATTTTTTCTATGTAAACAATTGATGCCTGAGATTCAACGGGCGTTCAACCAAACAAATTCTTTAGCTTTATAATATATTGTAAATATAGATTATATTCCAGACTGTCGACATATCTCTTAATATTTCCTGTTATTTATCTCAATAACATAATTTATGAAAAGTTATCGGCCTTTTATGAAATGCATAAAATGTTTACAAAGTATGTAGAAATATCTTTAATAACAAAACACGAAGTGACGCGTTCAAAGAGATAATTTACGTAAGCAAGCTTTTCAAGCATGCATAAATTATGAATGCAGCTGTGATATTCAAAATTTAAATCACTAAAAGCCTTTCGGCTTTAGACTTAGATATAGACTGGCAAATGGCAACTAGGCGTGTTAAAGTATAATATTACAAAGGCTATAACTAAAGTTAATTTTATATATTCATTTCTTCCCTCTGGTCTCCAGGCATAGCGTGGCGTTGAGTTCCGCCACTCAACACGCAATGTCCTCGAAAGTCGGCGGATAATGAGGAACGGAGTGTCTTAAGAATATAGCTGTGTGCGGGATACAGCGTGAATGTAAAGCAATGCTATGTTAAAAATATCAAGTATATTGAAAGCTATTTTAGGTAAATTAGTAAAAATAAAAAAAAAAGCTTTACGTTGTGAGGTCATGCTATAAATGTCCCGCCTAGCAAGACAGACAGACAGAGGGAATTCAGTGTTAAGAAGTGTATTTCGTTGGGCGGAAATGGAAATACCGATGGTCGTTAACCCACTTTCCGCCCAACTTTTGCGACATTGAATGGTGTGTTGTGGAATTCAACGCCGAGCTGTGTCACCATAGTCTGAAAGTGAAAATAAGTATAATCTTCCACGAGTGCGAAATTAACCCACAATTGTCGCTTTTACAGTCAGACGCAGTCCCACAGCGCTAAGTCATACGTCATTGCTCTACGACGGCCATAAATAAAACGTGTGGTTTATAAATTGTATGAAATGTATAATATTATTTTATATGCCGAATACTTTGCAAATAATTTACGAAAATGTGATATAGGAGTGTATAAATAAATACTCCTATATCACATTTTCGTTATATACTAACTATATAGTTGAAAAAGAATTGCTTCTTATATGGCAAATTCTTTATAAATGTCTTCGAGACTGTTTTAAGGGTAGAAAAATATATAATATGTCGCTCTACATACACCGGACAAAAATAATCTAATCAATTTTACTATCATACTTACTATATCACACTTCATATTATAATTGTGAATGTAAGTTTGCTAGTTACGTAGCGAGCGAGCGACTACTTGACTACTTGACTCAATTGAAAGAAAATAAACTATCGATAAAAAACTAAATTCAATAAGAAATAATTTTATGTAACCTTATTTATTTTATATAAATAAATAAACAAGATAGATATGAACAGTTAGAGGAACACAAATTGTCGGTCCATCTGTCAATCCGCTTAATAGAAGGTAATCGCCCCAGCGCCATGATTTACGATCTGACCGTAAAAGCTCTTCAACCTTGCCTCGATAAAGCTCGCTGTCTTCTATAGATTCTTATTGAACCTTTATATGAGTATTCGGTACGGATAAATTTGTTATATCACTAAAGCTGGGGGTATAGGTTCGAATATCAGGAATTATTCAGTTTTTTTTATGAAAACATATATGTATAAAATGAAATATTTAAAAAAAAATATTCCCTCTCTTGCTAAACGAAAATTCTAAGTAATTATCTTTGGGTAGCGGAAATTTGTAAAAATCTACCTACAGAAATAAGTAATAAGTATTTAACCTATTTTAAATGAAACTATTTTAAAGGTTCGCCACTCAGCATGCAATGCCTCCAAAATTCGGCGGAAAGTGGGGAACGGAGTGTCCTGAAGCTGATTGATTTTTATTTTTTTTTAAAGTAACTATTGTCACGGGTACACTACCGTGACCAGTACCGCGACCGGACTACTGCAAATTATACGAAACGTCGGGTTTCCAAAAATGTATAATACTAAATATACGCGATTAATCCGGTTAATATAATTTCATTTTAAATATGTAATAATCGTGAAAATCAAAGAACTTCTTAGTATTTAACCTAGTTGTAAGACACTCTGTTCTAATTAGTTACTTCCTTTCCCTATTTTATGATGAATTCAAGACGCACTGCGTTTTGGTTAGGAGAAATCAACGCCACGCTTTGCTTTATTACAAGACGAAGGAAATGAAAATATTAAATATTTAATTTCCTGGAGTGGGAATAGAACCTACAACCTGTCCCGCTTACAGTCCCACGCTTGTGCCTCTGCGTCACGACTGGCCTCAATAGATTTTAAAGAATGCAAGATTATGTATGTTTTGGGTAAGACACCTATAAAACAAAAATCTTTCTTGTGCCTGTTTCTAAGCGGTGGCGGGTGTCAGTCAATTGCTAATTTTGTTGCAGGATTTTATGACATAACTTTTAACTTGTCTAAAGGTTATCGTATCTATAGATACAAAAAATTGTTAAGTATCGTTATCAAAATAATCACTTAGTAAGTTTCTTAAAATTTTGAGATTGTGAACCTCTCGGATGTAATGTTCAGCAGTTTTGCTTAAGTTAATAAATCTGTGTTTTTTACGTTTCGGATAAGCTTACGTTAAGTTTACGTTAAAGATCGATCCTTATCATTAATTTATTTTTATATTTTTATTTTATTTATTATTATCAAAGTAACTAAAATGTGTAATTGAAGACCCGGTCCCTATCTGCGAAAAGTTAAGATAACTTTTACAGGACCAATTTTGTTTTATTACGGATTGAATCGCGAAACTCAATGCCGCGCTTTAATACGCGCACGAATAATAAGTATAAAATATTAAATATTTCTTTTCCTCGAGTGGAAATCGAACATACAACTGACTCTTTTACAGTCACTTGCTTGTGCCATTGCGCCACAACTGTCTGCAAATTAAGAAAATCCTTCATTTTAAACGGTGAATTATGTTTCAAATAATCTTTTCCCTGACGTCAGCTCTTGTACCGTCAGCAGACAAATTGCAGTGATATTTCACTATTCAAAAGTATTGTAATGAGACGGTCTCTGTCTGCGTTTCCATTAGTTCCCCGCTTCATTTCATTGTTAAGATATTTCTTGGCATCTTTTATTCGAAGTTTTTCTTAATCTTTTAATCTTCATGATTTTACTATTATTATTTTATTATTGGTATTTTATATATAAAAATATAAATAAGACCATTTTACTTGAGCCGTCTCAAGTAATACAATATAGTTATTTTACAGTTTTAAATACAAATTAATATTTTATATTAATAAACATTTTAAAATAAAAAATAATATTCTAGCGACGGTGGTGCCAGGGCCCATACGATCGGTGGTTAGGGCTCCAGAGAGAGGACTCTCCTCACAGTACATGCCGTTTCAACTAATACTGCGTTCTGTATCGGTTTCTTGATTCGAAAGCTAAGCAATAACGTCTTAAGATGTTGGTCGCGATCACGCGTCCAAATATTTAAACATTCTTTCTCTGCCTTCTTCTTTTTCTGCCTTCACGAGATTATCATCATGTATCAATGTCAACAATCACTGCACGGCGCGCTTCTCGGTCTACTAGTACTATGTCAGGTCTACACCTGTCAGTAATAGTAGACCTACCCCAGTGGAGCAAAACTCAGCCAAAACTCAGCTATTTTCAAGTACAGACGTTATATTTATTAGTAGTAATGTTCAATTAATTGAGAAAATTTATTATTATCATTATAGAACAAATGCTTTGATTTGAATTTTATATAACTAACTATTATATAACTAGGCGTACGTATAAAGTGTTTGAAAATTATTCTTTTTATTGTTATAGCTTATAAAAAAAATTATTTACTTGAAAGAAAGAACAAACTTTTTCATATAAAACTGTTGGATGAGTTCAAAGAGTCGGGCAGTGCTTGTTTAGTAAATATAGTTAACTATATTATTAATGTATACTTTTTAGGTGTATCGCTTGTCACCAAGTGGTCGCCTTATTAATAATAGGTAAAAAAATAATAAGAATATCTACTTTTATTACTCGACACAAAATGTTTACTTTTTTAAATATAATTTAATATAAGTATTCTTAATTAATATTTTTAAATGATGATTAAGTAGAACGACGGTAATATCATCGATGTCGAAGACGATTTAAGCGCGTGTGTATAAGTTCTTCAATGTTGCGAACATACGATACCGTTTTCTGGTCAAAATTGATTTCACAGTTGAGACCGGCTTATAAATACAGACCTAAGACACACACACATATATATATATATATATATATATATATATATATATATATATATATATATATATATATATATATATATATAT
>JAATLQ010021573.1:231894-242449 GCA_013421005.1 Heliconius erato x Heliconius himera
TGTTCAAATTCTGGAGTTGCTGTCGTGCTTTTGAAACTGACGTTGTGTTAAAGAAAGGTTTTGAAATATTCTGTTAATTCTCTTTTACTTTAATTTTTTTCATTGAAAGGCTTCTTGATGAATTCCGCTTTCAATATGAACTTTTCGGGATTGGAACTAGCACTTCTTGAATATCTACTAAGCGCTTTGGCCATTCATAGTCCATCAATAGTTATACGTTTTTATCGAGCGACGTCGAAATTTTAACTAACATCAAAACAAAATATTTATGTGTATTTTAGTTCAGAGTTCATCCCATCTGATTAGGCAAAGTCTATATATAGATCAGGATACCCATTTTTATATTATTTGTCATTTCATTTTTAATACCTTTGAAATGAAAATAGAGAGCCACCATCTTTATTTAAATTATAAAAGACAATGATGTGAACAATAGAATATTTGATGTCACTACTGAAGGCATTCGTGACACATCTAACTTAAAACACGACGTTTGCGGGTTCGATTCCCACTTGTGGGAATAATTTTTATTTAATTATTTCAATTTATAGACAGATGCTCGGACAGACAAGCCGCGGCGTTCCGCCACTGAGCATACTACATCTAGAAAATCGATTGGAATGTGGCTTCCTACGCTCTACTGTATTGCTTACGGGAAAAATGTGAAACTGTACTGTACTACATTAATATACAGGATGGAAGCGTCTGCGCTCCTTTTACATACCTAAAGAAATTAATCAAGATACCTCAACAGTTTAGACATAGGACTTTTCTTTCATTTCACGATTTTTATCCAAACTGTATTTCGTGTGACGAACTTACGAATAACTTAAACACATACTACTACAAAAACATTACTAAGCGATCTGCCACTTTCATTCTTAAGACAAGATACTAGAACGAGAACCTCTCTCGTTCTATTTTACGCAATTATTTTATTTTATCAACATCGCCGCCATTACCTACGATAGGTTTGTGTCTGTGTGCGGCATTCTTGACAAATGCGTTTTATTTTACAACGATAATTTTATTATTTACTTTGTTTAAAAAAATCTCAAAATTTGTAGAGTAGTTAAAATTGTGGTTTTATTTAAAGTGGTCATGACAAAAACGCTCTGTATAATTTAAAAGATATCATCATATAAGTTTTAGAAAATCAAATAAAAAAAAATTGCCCACGCTGTATTTTAATAGACGAGCAGTTTTAGTCTCGTCTTTAATTAATGCCCTACGAAGTCGTCAATAGTTCACAACAAACTTTAAGTTTATATACTTTATACTTGATACTTAAAAGAACTTTTCCATTTTATGTTTCTTTACTTACCTTTCTATTTGCTTATTATAAAAGTACTTCTTTTAATTACATTTTTTGTAGCTACTGTCTGCCAGGATGTCTTTAATTTGATTAAAACTTGTCATACTGTATTATTGTGTTTGCAATATAAACGCAGAGTAGGCCCTCGATCCTCGAATATACATTTTTAATAAAACAAGTGAGTAAATAAAGTAAAAGAAAATAAAATGAATTTATCAATTAAAGAGCATGTGTTGCAAATATTATATATGTATACAAAGCTATGTTACTGGTAAACTATACATAGATACTTATGCGTCTTTTGTCAGTTATTTTTATATCGTGGGCGGCTGTGATCATTTACCATCAGGTGACCAGTAAGCTCGTTTATCTTGTCTTTTCCAATTTTATTTTATTTTATTTATATATTATACAAAAATCTAAGGACTATAGTGCCCTCCCTGTTTGATATAAGATATCCATCCATATCAAACTCAAAATAAATTATCTAATACATATATATTATGCACATTTATTATCTCGACTTTTGCGTTCACAACCGAAATGGTATATCAAAAGAATGAAGAATAGAAAATGACTTAACCAAGGATACATAAATAATAGGTATCGTTTATTCTACGGTTAATTTCATGATATATCGGTTTTGTTAGCCTCGTCCCGGGATAAATAATTCAGGACTCATTCTCAAGGAAATTGGCAGATGGTTTCTGAGAAAAATATTACTGACGCATTACTGTTGGGGTGAATAATATAGGCAAAACAAATATTGGACACAATTTTACTTTGGGTTTATTTAGTATGCAAACGCATTGGTTAATATGGATAAATCTTCACGCTGTTATCCGCATGTAGCAGGGTAGGCACAGGGAGTCTAGTGTTAAGATACTCCGCTCCCCACGTTAAGTGCTTAGTGGCGGACAGTAGGGCAAAGAAATGGAAATATTTTATGTTTCATTCCTTCGAAAGGATCCAACCCACAACCTGTCTCATTTACAGTCACAAGCTTGTGCCTGCGCTCCACGACGACCTCAATTCAATAAAAAAATTAATGGATTTGTCCATACTATTTTGTTCTTATAATCAATAGCCGACGCTGATGATGCTGTCGCTGCGGAAATTGAATTTATATATCCAAGCTAGGATACTATATAATATAAATATAATATATAGGTGTTTATACAATTATGCTAAAACCCGTTTCTATGTGATTGACAGACGAAGGACCCGGAATTATGTACGTGGCGTAGAACGCTGCAGTATTGGGTACCTTCCTTGGGTAGTATAGAGGGCACAAATAGCATTTTTTAGAAATTTCTACGAAAACGACAAAGTAAGCACATAAGTAACGTATAAAACCTACTACTGATATACTGTTTCAGTGAACACACGACTAATCAACCTGGTATCACTGAACAATTTAACATATGTATTTAGCATAACGTATATATAGTTAGAAAATGTATATTTTATTATTCATTCAATTTAGAAGTATAATAGCATTATTGTTCACAACAATACAAGGCAATCCCGCAAATTTTACCGTTCATTTACGTTATTGTTTTATCAAAATATAATAAATAATTCTTGGAGGAAAAGATTCTGTATTACTATTTACGGAGGCTGTAATTAGAGGGGCGTGGTATATTAGGATGTTAGTTCTTTGTAATAATATATTGGTATAGTCATAAGAATTTTATTTTATTTTTTTGTAATATCGCGAATGATATAAGTATGATATAATATTGATTTCGTATTACAACTTAAAATGCCTTATTATTCTAATATAATTACTTATATAGATGTAATAATGGAAACCCGATAAAATTGTCAAAACAATTTATTTAATTGGTTTTAATAAAATGATGAAAAAACACAAACCTTCTTTAATAAAAAAGGTAAACGCAAGAATGTACCAGAAGGCAGAAATATTATTAAATAAGCACATACAAGAAGTCGCTACAAAGTTTTTTATACTATGAAGTACCTAAGTAATTAATAGTCAAGGAACTGAGAGCGTCCGCGCTGGCTAAACAAAGGCCAGGGAGCCGTTTTATATTTCTAGAAGCTAATAATTAAAATTGTTATTTGAATTTCCCTTATAGTGCTTATTATGATGCTATAATTAATACCGAGGTATGGATATGACGGCTATTTTAGCTTTGTTAAAAATATACTATTCTGTTTTTAATGTTGAACGAATCTCCCTAAAGAGATGCTAAAAACGAAAATTAGATTTAACATAAACTCGATAAAAACTTAATGATAAGAAGCTTGGACGGTATTCAAGAAGCGCGGGTTCGAGTCCTGCTACGTTCGTTCTTATGTCTTTACCAAGTGTAGAATAGGACTTTAAATATTTTTATTATTAATAATATAGCTATTATTGCGTTTTCAAAGTTTATTAAGCTGTATAACTACTTCCAAATGTTTTTTTTTATTTAATTAAAACTATGATAAAATATAATACATAAAAATAAATGCTCATAAAAATGTTAATATTTGTTACCTTGGCACTTGCAGCTGACACTGTTCCCAGGTAGCTAGGCCAAAAGCTAGTAATTGAATAAAATGCCTTTGTCCCGGCCAGTCCCAAGTGACAAACCAGAGTGAAGTTTGCTCCCATTGGCAATATTCCAGGCGAATTGAAACATCTGCTGCTAGCTTCAACTTGTTTTGTGGCTTGTTCTTGCCAGGTCATTTTTAACTTTTTATTTGTTCTTGTTCTACAATACAAGGAATTTTGAAATGTATTAGGGAAATTATAATGATACAAATATTAGAAAACACTTGATCTTTACTACTAAAACAATATGAGATGTTTACTTGTAAATATTTTTATCGGACTTCTACAAGAAGAGGCTATTAGTTTGACTATATGTTATTTTTTTGTAAATAACATATAGTATGATGTATATTGTATTGTAGAATTATGGCGTGCGGTAAGTTTGAAAAATATCTTGAAAATAATTCAGCAGCATTCAGAAAGAGGCTGAAGTTTCTTATTATTAAAAGGTTATGAGCACCACAAACGTTTTGCCGCAGTTGTTTGTGGAAATCTTCGACCATTGGAAATTTAGAATAAGATGTCTAACACGTGAACATTTTGAAAGAAGTCGCCATAAATATTGATACGAAAAGTTACTCAAGAACAAAATTTCTCATTGTATAATGCATTACTGATAAACACCTGAATTTGATTAAAGATGCAAAAACTACAAAAAAAAATTGCCACGTTGTATTCTTTTTTCGAACGAAAATCAATGGTAATCTGGTATACATTAGAAAAAAATTATTAACCTCAAAATAACTAAATAATGAGAAACTGGAATCTCGAGAAACTATCTCATATCTTACATCTCTACTGTACTTACTTCCCAAACCACTTCATTCAATTGTTCTAATATCTTTCCATTTACACTGATTTTGCATTACAATCTTTCTTCGTTTCTTTCAAATACCAGAACTTTTGTCTTATTCGCATTCAGGCTCAGATCATTATTTTCATACCCTTATTTCAGAATGGTGACTAATGCCTGCAACTCACATTCTGATGATGTAATGAACATTGCATCATCATTTGATACAGCAGGGAGTTTCACTCCCATATCACTTTGTTTCACTCCTTGGAGACAGCTATCCAAATACAAATTGAACAACCAAGCTGACATGGCGCATCCTTGTTTAACACCTGATTGGATGTCAAGGCGCCATGCCAGCCCCTACAGCAGCTGTAAAGACTCTTACAGAGATCACTCCCGCAGGCTGAGTGATCTCTGTAAAGAGACTTTACAAGCACCAAGGGTCCGCTCATATCGTACAGGGTATCTTCCATAATTTCGCCCACATCTTGCCAATCGTCTGGGACCTCCCCTAATTTCCAGCATAAATTGCACAAAAACTATATTTGTTCATCTCGGCAGTAGCTCCATCTGCTCCCGCCGCCTTACCACATTTCAGATATCGTATTGCACTCTCAACTTCTTTTATACTGATTTCGCTATTAGCTACATTCAAGACTCAACGATTCATCGTTACTTGAGACTGAGGCATCATCACATTCATACATCTTCTTGTAAAATTCAATAGCTTCTGCTTTTTACTTTTTGTTTAAGCTAATACACATATATACATACATATGTATAGTATTAAATCATTTTAATTTTCTTAACTTCACGTTGTATGTCGTTAACTGATACAAAATAATAGGCATGAGAAACTCACTTTTCCTAATTTTTGGCCAATTTTTGAAATATTATATGTTGAGTGGCGGAATTCAAGTCAAGCTTTTTTAAACATTTTTTTAAGTGTTATTCCACACTTATTTAGAAAATGTATAAAAAATTGAACGTAGCGGGACTCGAACCCGCGCCTCCTGGAAACCGACCAGGCGCTCTGACCACTAAGCCATACGTTCTCATCAAGCCACGTCGAAATTTTTATACGCTTGTTACAATTTTTTTACGTTTTCTAAATAAGTATTTGTCAAGCTTTTTTTTACCAGAGCGAGGGAATGAAAATAATTTACTTCTCCAAGTGAGTATCAAACCAGAACCGTCGCATTTACCCGACGTGTCGCTGCGCCACGACGGCTTCTTTAAATGCATACTGTTCTAAAACACTAAAATTTAATAGTTTAATATATGCAGCGAGCGCTTAAATAAATTCTATTATACATAGTAGTGCTCTACAATAAACACGTTAACCATTATCCCTGGTAGTGAGCAGGTGTGGTGGATCAAAGAGATATTATAATATCACAAGCGCATCATGCATGATGACGGGGTTTGGTATAAGTTTTGAGTTGATAGCTAGACCATTAATTTTTTGGACCTTAAGTAACTTTTATTTGGATATTTAGTAGGAAAGAAGTTTATTTTAATAGAAAACTAAATATTTCATAATAAAAACTAACTCAATTGATTTACTTATTATTATACTATGGACTTGTTTAAAATAGTAAATTTGGAGAAAATTAAACTATTATATTATCCAATTGGCTATTTCTTTATGTAGCTGTTTGGATAGATAGTATTATTTTCGCCATGTTCACATTACTTATACTTATTTTTGTTTAAATATATCTTATTCTGCATAAGTCTGGATATTATATTGCTAGCTCGAAAAATGAATTCAGAAAAAAACAATGCTTATTAAATCCATAGAGCTTATTATTCTAAAAGTATATATAGTCCACAGAAGAAGAACAAAAGAAAGATGGATGCTGTGGAGATGCGATCTCATCGTAGGATATGATATTGATAGAATGGCAGGAAGTAGCGAGGCGAAGGATGGAAGTGGCGAGGATATCACGGTGATATTGAAAAAGAACATGCTCAGCTGGCTTGGACACGTCAAAAGAACGAGTGACCAAAGAATGTAAAAAAAGAAAGGTAGGGGAGACCTCTTTTGACTTTTTAAAACACAGTATCAACAGTAGGAAAGTCACGTATAAAGCATGCATGAAGAAGTCGATGACAGTGGACGAGGTAGAAGAGGTATGCAGAGACCGTAGCGTTTGGCGCTCCGTTCTCTCCGACTACCCCGCTAGAGATACAGTGTAAAGCTATGTATGTATTTATTATTCTAAATATGTCTTTGCAAAAAGCATTATATTTTCAAATATAACCGAATAAAATGCTAAACGATATAAATAAGATTAACTTGATTCTCTTTCATATCTCGTTGCCGTAATTTATTTACTGTTTGAATCAAATTTTCTATAATGAGGCGGCATTATCATAAATAGAGCCTTATTAGATTTGTATAGAGATTTGTATGAAGGATGGCGGCATTTTGGTTTTCATCAATGCTCCTCACCTTATTATGTCTTTTATTTGATTCATTTTGCAAATTACATAGACTCGTAAATATAAACACTTAAGTCCAATTTCTATATTGTGTTGAAATGCTGTACAGATCTATTGTACTATTGCTGTATTGTAGAATGAATACTGGGACTAAGAGACAGCACTCAGCACTACTGATTTTGTGATCTATGTATCTAAATAGAAACTTTGTAAACCATCATTTAGATGGTAAATTTATTTACGATAGCACTTTCAGATTTCGATATTATTGACATTGGTAATTGCTATGCGTTTTTTTATTCGGTGTCATACGTAAACACGATGATTGTAGGTTCGATCCAAAGTCGAAAAAATATATTAAAATTATTTTTACGCTCTGGTAAAACAAAACGCGCCATTTAGTTCAGATATTACTTTACACGTAATAACTTGAAGACGTAAATTATACAACGGAGTATTGTATTACTAGATGCCAGTGGAGGCGCAGGGACACTTGAGGAAATGAAATATTTATTTAAATATATATTTTCATTTCTTCGCTCTAGTGTCGAGGCAAAAGCGCGGCGTTCAGTTCCGCCACTCAATATGCAATGTCTCCAGATTCGGTGGTAAGTAGGGAACTGAGTGTCATTCTGGTTCCCTCTGCTTACTCTGCTGTGTGCGAGATACAGTGTCCAACTGATTTAGTATTAATTTTAACTTTATTACTTATTAACAAAAAAATTATAGATGTAGCCTTGGATTAAAAACATTTGCGCATAGTAAATTGTATACACTTATGTTTCTTAATAAACAATACTATCGGTACTATTTTACAAATACCGCTATCATTTATCACTCACACGTTGTATAATGAAATCAAGCCGCTCAGTGGATCTGCAACACGTGGCCTGTAGGCTCTATGCTTATACTGTTGTGTTGCATAACATTAATTGACAGCCGTCGTAGCGTAGTAACTGGGTACGCAAAATATTTTGTAATGTTGTCTATATGATAAAGATAGTAAGTTCAAATCCTATAGAAGTTACTTTATTGAATAGTAAGTACGTATTATTGGAATTTATATATAGGTGAATTTATATATTTATGTGTGAGGCCAGTCGTGGCGCAGCGGCACGAAGTGTGACTCTAAAACCGATTGGTTGAGGGTTCAATCCCCACTCGAGGAGATAAAATATATACTTAAATTTGTATTTCCATTTCTTCGCTCTGGTGTCGAGGCTAAGCGCGGCGTTGAATTCTGCGACTCAACACGCAATGCCTATAGAATTCGGCAGAAAGTGGGAAACGGAGTGTCTTAACACTAGGTTCCCTCTGCCTACCCTGCTGTGTGCGGGATACAGCATGAAGCTGATTATATATAGGTGTAAAATACTTACTCTGCTATACGCGAAACAAAACGTGAAGCTAAAAATACAATATTCTTAAAAAAAATGAGAACCGTGAAAAAATATGTTTAATCAATCACATTTATAGTAATTGCAGTGACTGTATTTTTTTACCGTTAGTTGTAAGTACTAGTAGTCATATTTTTTTAAAATATTATTTCAGAAGGGAGTTCCTTTTGATGTCGTAGCAAATTATGTGAGAAACAAAAAATATTTAAATATTCAATCTTTTAATACCGCTAATTTCTAATAAATTTGAAAGGAACTTATTAACTATATACTATTATTTCTGAGGTTCCACATCTATAAACTATCAATGAATATTATGTTATATACTTAGTAGGTATAGCAAGAGTGTTTGATTGAATTAGAAAATAAAATATGTGACACGTTGAAGTATGTATTATAGCCCGTTGTCGTTATAAACATTTACTTTTTATTGCAAATTTTATTTAAAACTTAGAAACTTTCTCCTATTTATAAATTTTCTATACTTTAATGTTCATCGATATCCAACTTAAGTTGCTTTGGAGTTCAAGAACTTATGATGGCTTTCAGAGTGCAATTTAAAGTCGAAAAACTTTTATTTCAAATACTAGAAGAGAATTTTAAAGTGAAGTAGAGTATACAAGGTGATTTCCCATTTCTCTTTAAAATAATTACATCTCGAGTCGTTAACACTTAGCTTCCAAGTAATTTAGTTAATTAACGACTAAACTCAGTTTTACAAGGGACCTTTATTATTAACTAAGAAAGAATAGTTGCTTTTGCAACAGGCTTCTGAAAAATCCAAATTAAATGAAAAGTCTCAGGATAAATATCTCTCTCTCTCTCTCTCTCTTAAGACGGCATCCACCTTTTTAAGGGGAGGTTAATAACTTATGTTGTATATGTATATATGTGTAGTGTAGCTTCTAATCTGTTAAAGAAATATCATAAGTAATATAAAAATTATTTTTATTTTCTTCCTTCCTTCGATAGTAATTGAAAATTTACTTGTTCAGAAAAGAAAATTTATCGGTAACCTATTATTTTATTAATAAATATAGATAAACATAGGCAAACTTTAAAGCTTAAAAACTTTAAATAATTTCTTAAACAAATCTAAAATACTACAAACAACGATCCGCTACAAAACGTCAAGCGTTTCTAAGTAGTGTGTTTTTATTATTAAATATAATAGGGTAGGCACAGGGGACCTGGGAACCTAGTGTTAAGACACTTCTGTGTTACCAGAGCGAGGAAATGAAAATATTACATTTGCTGGAGTGGAAATCGAACTCACAACCTGTCGCGTTCTAGACGCAGTCACAGTGTCCAGATATCGACAACATATGATTTTACATTTGACATATGATTTTACGATTGACAGGTGGCATAAATAAATAAAAAATAAAAATAAAAAAGCCTTTTATTGACCATTGCCCCAGTTACAAATTTAATGCTTATTTATAATAATTATTTACATATTTACTTTTTCTAAATGTTCTTATCTCTTGCTAGTTATTAATATTAATTGTATGCTACATTTTTTTAATCATAAACGTTACTAATAATTATTTAAGGTATTCACTTTTTTTTTTTTTTTTTATATTTTTTGTTTACTTAGCTCTTATTAGACAATAAGTTATTTTGTATATTTATTTTAAGTTTTCTAAATTACTTATCGACGAATTATTAGTTTTTAAATATAATATCAGGCAAGGTCCCCAGACTGGGTATACTAGGCCTCCTCCAAATATAGCCACTTTTCTTTGTCCAGAGCTGTTTGCTTCCAATTGAAGCCAGCGGTATTTAAAATGTCGTCTTCGCACCGTGTACTTGTTTCAGACAATCCTAATACATCGTATTTAATTTCTTTCACTGCTTCTTCTAATTTCAGTAATCGTTCGTAAGACAATAAAGATCTAACATTATGTTGCTATATATATATATATATATATATATATATATATATATATATATATATATATATATATATATATATATATATATATATATATATATATATATATATATATATATATATATATATATATATATAT
>JAATLQ010021573.1:242549-256230 GCA_013421005.1 Heliconius erato x Heliconius himera
TTTATTGTGTATTTCGTTTTTTAGTTGATTGCTTAACTATGGATTGACAGGTATCAACAAAATAAGATTTTCTTTAGCGCATAAAGCATGATGAAAGTGGGAATCTTAGGTTAGATTCCCTCTATCACTCTGCTTTATGTATTGAAACACTTTGTTCTTGTGTTGTTTATTTCCGCCAAACTTTCAACTCCTTCCGTGTTGAGTGACAACTGAACACCGCGTTTCACCCGCTTCAATAATATATCAAATATTTATCCTATTAAAAAAGCATTGCTAACTAATATTATAAGCCAAAACCTTTTACAATTTCATCGTTTAAAAACCGCTTAGCCATTTTTCGTACGCAGTCGCTAGTCATTCATCTCGTAATGTCGTTTTTTACCGACACGCTATTTGGCACGTACAACGTTCAGTGGTCAACTATCGATATTTTTTTGTTGTGGACTAAAAATATATTTTAGACACGTTTTCAGGGGTGCGTTTTTTATTATATTTGTTTCTTTTTTTTTCATATATATTAAATTGACCTTATATGTGCGGAACTGGAAGGTATTTGATTATTATTTACTATAGTTCTATTTTTATTTAACAACTAATTAGGATTCTACAGACATTCGATCAGTACTTATTTTCTGCGTATTTTTTTAGTTTCACTCTTTATCCCCTATATAGTAGGGTAAGTAGAGGGAAATTAGTGTTAAGATAAATACTTTTTAGAACTACTACAGAAATGTGGAATAACACCTTAAAAATGTAAAAAATAATGTTTAGACATTCCGTCCCCCACTTTCTGCCGAATTTTCGAGTGTGGCGCAACTTAACGCTGTGATTTGCTTTCTAAGCTTTTTCTTTCTTGAAATTAGTTTTTTTATATAAAAAAAAGAAAAAATACGCAATGTTTGAAAGTTTCTTCTCGATTCAACTAAAAGGAAGAAATTCACGAACTCACTGTTATTTATATAAAACTTTAGTGCACATGTCAGTCATTGTTAGTTTTAGTATTCATTTATTTATTATATATGTATATATATATATATATATATATATATATATATATATATATATATATATATATATATATATATATATATATATATATATATATTTTTCTGTCCTAAATGTGGAATAACACTGTAAAAATGTTTAAAAATGCATATATATGTTTATCACTTGTCTTTTTATCATAAAACATGTACTGACTACATACATATTAACTTAATTGGAATTTAAGTAAACTGTATTCCTTATTTTATGATTTATTACTTATTTACAACTTATAAATCACTTATAACTTACTTAGAGGCCAGTCGTGGCGCAGGGGCGCAAAGTGTGACTGTAAAATCGACTGATTGTGGGTCCAATTCCCACTCGAGGAATTGAAATATTTATTTTAATTTATATTTTCATTTCTTCGCTCTGCTGTCGAGGCAAAGCGCGGCGTTGAGTTCCGCCACTCAACACGCAATGCCTCCAGAATTCGGCGGAAAGTATAGAATGGAGTGTCTTAACACACAGGAATCAGCGTGAAGTTGATTTGAGTTGATTATGATTTCATAACTTATTATGTAAAACCGTTGTGGCGCAGGGGCACAAGGGTGTGACTGTAAAGCGAAGTTTGTTGACTGAATCCCGACTCGAAAGAATGTATTATTATTTATTAATATTTCTTATTTCTTTGCACTGGTACCAAAGCCCGGCGTTGAGCTCCACCATTTAACACGGAACGCCTCGAAAAATACGGCGGAAATTGGGGAATGGAGTTTTTTAACACTAGGTTCCCCTCTGCCTACCCTGCTGTGCGCGGGATATAGCGTTAAACTGTTTTTTTTTTTTCAATTTATTATCTACACGTAATACACAAAAAAATTTCAGTTTACTCTATATATAAAGTGTAAGCAATAAGACAGGTTCAATTGAAAAATTATTTTTGTTTTGGACAACCCATTTAACCACGAAGGCTATAAGCTATATTAAATCACATTAATATTTTCGATGTAACCCTTTATCTGCGGTTACAGTTACCTCGGTCACTTGTGTAACCGAATGTAACCGATGTAGGTAGAACATGTTTGGTTGAACGCGTTAATCTCAGGAATTACTGGTTCGAAATGAAAAAATATGTCTGTGTTGCATAGTCAATTTATCGAGGAAGCCTATAAGCTATATTAAATGACGTTATTTCATTTTTTTTCTATTAGGCTACGAGGGTGAAATTACTAGTGTAATTTTTTTCTTCAGTTTCACGCTGTATCCATCATGTAGCAGGGTAGATATAGGGAGCCAAGTGCTGAGACACTCCGCTGTCTGAAGGCAATTAGAAGTGAATTCTGAAGGCAATTAATTAAAAATATAAATATAAATACATATTTTATTTATAATTGCTTATATAATTTCATATTCCTTGTTCCAGGCCGGTGCGGTGAAGCGAGTCCTTGCGAGCAGTTGTGCCGGGAGCTCCACGACGGCACCTACGAGTGCGGCTGCGGGCCGGGGTTCGTTCTGCACGTTGATGGGTATGGGTGTTTAGGTAAGTGTCGTGTTAAGAATTTGAAATTTTTCCTATACAATTAAGGTTCCTCTGTCATTTTATATTTTTTTTAGATTGACGCTGTATTTTTTCTTTGCATAGCAGGATAGGCAGAGGAAACCTGGGAATCTAATGTTAAGATATTCTGTTTCCATTAAGACACTTATGCTCCCCACTTTCCACCGAATTCTGTAAGCTTTGCGTATTCGTCACCAGAACGATGAGATGAAAATATTAAATATTTCATCCCTCGAATGGGAATCGAATCCGCAGTCGTAGCGCTTACAATCGCACGTTTGTTCCCCAGCGCCACCACTGGCGTCTTCTTTGGTTTTGGCTCAGCTAGGTCACTGAATACCCACGATGTTATTGATTATCTTCCCTTATGGCTTATAGTATTAACTTAGGTGCATGTAGTAGTAATAAAAAACTTTTCTTATAAAATATAAAACATGTAATTGCATGTATTATCTTTAAAAAGTCCACTGTGATTTCAATGGTGTAAAATTTTTGTGATTATCTGTAATATTTTGGGGCTTAAAAAGCTGTATTGATCTCTACACGTTCAATAACTATTAATACTAGTTAGTTGTGAAAATAGGTCATTTTCAACGTAAAAACGGATTATGCACCTAGTATATTTGGTATTTATGAATACAGTATTGGTTGGCTATTGATTTTTTGATCAAATTACGTTAGTGAAAGTTTTTTTTGAGTTTCACGCTTTATCGCATATGTAGCAGAGTGGGCAGAGGGAACCTATTGCTAATACACTCCATTGCCCATTTTCTGCCGATTTTTTTAAATCATTGCGTGCTGGGCAGCGGAACTCAACGCTGCTCTTTGCCTTGTTACCAGAATGAAGAAAAAAAATATTCTTAAATAATAATTAATTTTCCTGAGTGACAATCGTACCCACAACCGTCGCGTTTACAGTCATACGCTTGTGCCACTGCGCCACGACGGCCTCAATTGTAAGTATCTTTTAAATTACAAAGTTCGATTGGAGAACAAGTAAAGTATAGATTAAAGTAATAAATAAATCAACAAAACAGCTTCACGCTGTATCCCGCACACAGTAGGGTAGGCAGAGGGAACCTAGTGTTAAGACACTCTGTTCCCCACTTTATGCCGCATTCTAGAGACGTTGCCAATCGAGTGGCAGAACTCAACGTGGCGCTTTGCCTTGACATCAGAACGAAGTGTGGGGATCGAACTCACAACCGGTCGGTTTTACAGTCAGACTTTGTACCCCTGCGCCACGACTGGCCTCTAGATTAAAGTATTCAAAATGAATCAGTCAGACTTGATCTTTACCTCCATTTTGTTAAGTATCTCCATATTAACTAGTACGTAGTATGTGCAGTGCATATAGTCTATAGGTGTGCTTACCTAAGTTGTCTTTTGTGTGTATAGTTTGTAGACTATGTTTTGTTTGATGTTAACATAATTAACTTAATTTAAACAGGCCCAGGCACCTTATTTAAAACTGACCTAAATAGTTCTAGAGGCCATCGTTGTACAGCGACACAGACCTGCCTAAAGCGTCTGACTGTAAACGTGAAGGTTGCGGGTGCGATTCTTCGTTATTGTAACAAAGCAATGTGCGGCGTCGAGTTCCCTTCACTCAACACGCAATGCTTCTAAAATTGAGAGAAGTGACGTAAGGTAGTAGAGTCCCCACACTATATGCACATACAGTGTGACTGCAAAAAAAACTGTAGCAGTTTTATTTTCAAAAGCAAAATTTAAGACCTAATATTTTTAAAACCATATTATTTTTCATCTTAGCTTTACTGAGCACATAAGATACCCAAACTTTATATAAATATCTTTGCTTAGGCAAAAATTTAAAAATTGATAAATGCTTCGCTAGATATTCTTCCCGTCCCCGTAATTTATAACGTGAGTTCCTCGCGAAATTCATATCATTGCAATTGATTTTGAACTTTTTGCAAAAATCCAACGTTTTCTCGAAGCATTATTATAAATTCTCGCAGCGAAGCAAAAAATGTGAGCGGAGTTTCGCGAAATTGACGAGCGGCTATTAATCAACCGGCATCTGTTGCCATAAATCATAACGTATGCTGGCTACTGTGGCCATTTACATCTAAAATACGTGTATTATTTTAATTGCTTATTACAATTTTTTGGCGATGTTTAACGCCGTTGTGGTATTGTGATGACACGTAGTGGTTTTTTTTGTCGTAAGATTGACGGCATTTAGGCGGGTAGGTGATAGAGGAAAGTTAGTGTTCATACACTCCGTTCTCTACACACTATTCAATCTTGGATAAATTGTTTGTTGAGTTATGAGTTATTACTTATTGTCGCGCTTTGTCTTAATAATAGAGCAAAGAAATGAGAATATTTTTTTCCACCGAATGGGAAATGCATTTATAAGAATAAGTTTGTGTCGCACGACGAACTCTTATTAATTTTAAATTCAAATTCCCTAAATATAATCATTTTGTTTATACTCGTAACATTGATATACATAGATGCACTCTGTATTAAGCAAAGGTGTTATTAAAGTCCAGTGCAAACAATGTAATGTCTAAAATTATACGGAATGTACCTAAGCAACGAAATAATAAATTACTCCTCGCCTACCGCGATAATAAAACATATAAACTAAATCAGTTTCCTTTATGCATATTATATATGCATAAATATAGTCCTAATTATATATTTTTCATCTATAGAATTATTTGTTTCTTTAAAATAGCGCCAAACGCTACTGTCTCTTCATATCTTTTTCACCTTGTCATCCCAACACGGGTCCCTCATACTTTTTACGCGACCTTCCTCCAGTTTCATCGATGATAGTAGGAGGACTAATAGCTGTGTTTTCAAATAGCAACCGATCTTTGTTGTAATTTATTAAGTTACATTTCATATGAAAAACATAAATAAATAAATAAAATCCGCTTAACGTTTCATGCGATTACAGTAAACGAACATGTTAAAGTGATTGTTGTTTGACAAAGCCTAGATTACGAGTCGTGGAGGCTGTGGTTATAGTTAGCACGACTATTTCTTCGAAGAATAGCGGATATCTAGGATTTTCCGCAAACACTGTACATTATTGTTTATAGCTTTTGATATATATTTTTATAAAAAAATCCTGTTTTTAGAAAAAATATAATAAAATTTCATAATACTTAAGTAAGAAGAGTACGTGATAGAAGAATTAGGTACACACAACATTATTAAAAAATCAAATAAATAAAATAAATCAGCTCCACGCTATATCCCGCATACAGCAGGATAGGCAGAGGGAACCTAGTGTTAAGACACTCCGTTCTCCATTTTTTTGCCGAATTCTGAAGGCATTGCGTGTTGAGTGGCAGAACTCGACGCCGCGCGTTAATACCTACATATTAAAAAAAATACTAAAGAAATGATACAGAAGCCATGGTATATTCATAATATGCAATGGGTTCACTTCATCCGTTAAAAGTATCAACTTCTGTACTTCTACAAGAGAATTAAGAGTTGTATTCCAATATTCACGCGGATAGTATTAGGATTATATTTATTATCTAATCGTAATTTCAATACAATTATAGTTTTAAATTAATCAATTTTAAAAATATGATGATGAATCAACTAATTTGTTTTATCAGATAAAACTACGTATAACAGAGTGTTCTACAACTGAAAGACAGCTGAATTTTCCAAAAGGATAAACACAATTAATCTTAAAGTATAAAGCTTACGAGATCATCTTACTTCAAACCGAGTCCTTTCTTGTTAGACTTTCAATTATATTTCATCGAAATGGATGGATGGAATACAAGCTCCATAGAAACGTTTCTAAGTTCAGTTTTTAGAGATAATATTATTAGTAGCACAGGGGCACAAAGTGTGACTGTAAAACCGACTGGTTGTGGGTTCGATCCCCACTCGAGGAGATGATATATTTACTTAAATTTATATTTCCATTTCTTCGCTCTGGTGTCGAGGCAAAGCGTGGCGTCGAGTTCTGCCACTCAACACAGCAATGCCTCCAGAATTCGGCAGAAAGTGGGGAACGGAGTGTCTTAACTCTAGGTTCCCGCTGGCTACCCTGCTGTGTGCGGGATAGAGCGTGAAGCTGATTTAATTATTTATTTATAAATATGTATAATCAATATGAACAACTCCATTCTGAAATGTTATTATCAAGAAAGACCTTGGTGTTATGATGTTTAAGCCCTCCGTGGTGCAGCGGGACAAAATCTGACGGTTGTTGGTTCGATTCCTACTCGAGGAAATAAATTATTTTTATTTCTTCGATTTTGGTATTTACATAAAGTGTGGCAAAATCTATGTAACCTAAAACGTAGATATCTAACAGATATGTATTTAAGGTTAGTATGCTCTAAATTTAACTATTGTACTACATTCAGTAAATTATTTACAACTCGAATTTCTGAATTCGGCAGAAAGTGGGGAACGGAGTGTCTTAACACTAGGTTCCCTCTGCCTACCCTGCTGTGTGCGGGATACAGCGGGAAGCAAATTTATTTTTTTTTTTTAATTTCTGAAGAAGTGATGGGGTAGTTACGATAACTTGTACATATATATGTTACTGCTTCCCGCTTTTCCCGCATTTCCCGCATAGGAGGATAGACAAAGAGTTGAGGCACTCCGTTACCCACGAGTTCGAGTCGTTTCGATTCGTTGCGTGTCGAGTGGCGGACCTCAACGTAGAGTTTTGTCTCCTTGCTAGAGAGATAAAATAAAAATTATTCATTTCTTTCAATAAGAAATAGAACCCACAATCGTTTTTAGTTCCAATGAGTATATATTTTTTATAGTCACATACTGTTTTTTTGCACCACGATACCCTCTATCGATAATACGTAACGTAAATTGAAAAAAAAAACAAGAAAAAAACTTTGAGTTAAAATTAAACTCATTAACCTACGAAACCGGAAGTGCTGTAAATATTTAAACTATTTTACGACTAAATTAAAATGCTCTTTTCATAAACATTTTCATTTTGATTTAATCGTGTTCTGTTACCGGAAAATGAAATCATGAAATAAAGTTATTTCATTTTTCGGTAACATTTTTTTAGACAATTTTATAACGAAGAATAATTAAAAATAACAGCTTATTAATTACCATATAATTGAATAACATTAACGTAATTGAAACATAATAAAGTGATAATTATGTGAAATGAAACGTTTTTTTTACACCCACGGTCTCGCAAAAACCTAGAAAAAAAATTACAAAGTGAAAATAAATGCCGCGTGTTATTTAACGTCCTTCGTCGATATTTTTTAAAACTATACCATATACATATAGAAGCTGTTCAGTATAGAATGCTGAAATTTGCCATTCACAATAATATAATCAGATAAATAAGGATAGAAAATTCTTTTTTAGAATTTATCAGGGAAACCGTTGAAAAGGATTCAAGTCCCACTTCTGGTGCGCTATGGAAAAATGATAAGAGTAAATTTTTACGATGCCCGCACAGTTCACGAAAAACCGACACCATGAAATTAAGTACAAACGATATGTTTCAACTTTTTCATTTTTTTTATTATATTTTAACAAAAAAATTGAAACCCGTCGTGGCGCAAGGGCACAAAGTGTGACTGTAAAACCGACTGGTTGTGGGTTCGATCCCCACTCGAGGAGATGTAATATTTATTTAAATTTATATTTACATTTCTTCGCTCTGGTGTCGAGAAAAACCGCGGCGTTGAGTTCTGTCACTCAACACGTAATGCCTCCAGAATTCGGCAGAAAGTGGGGAACGGAGTGTGTCAACACTAGGTTCCCTCCCTCATACTAAAGCAACACGACACGTAAATGCAAAGCAAAACGACACACAAATGGTCATATCTTTTGAATGCGTTTTATTATAAGCTTAATTTCTGTGCTCCAAGGAACAGTAAACCTGAATATCTGATATTTCTTGACAGACGGACAGTCAGTCAAAAAAGTAATCCTTTAAGTACTTATTTAGAAAACGTATAAAAATTTGAACGTAGTGGTACTCGAACCCACGCCTCCTGGAAACCGACCACGCGCTCTGACCACTACAGCCATACGTTCTCATCAAGCTACGCCGAAATTTTTATACGCTTGTTACAACTTATTTATGTTGTTAGCATCTTTGTAGGGAGATTTTTTTGTTATTAACATCTGTCTATTACAAAACTATTTCCCTCATTGAGATATTTCACATTTCGTGGCTGCGACCCTCTCAGGGTGTCAACTTACATTGGAGAATCCTAAATATTGAAATCTCGGTCTATATTATAATCATATAATGTAGATTTTCAACAGAACATTGAAAACTAAGGATTTGGCCAACTCGGCCATTTTAGGAAAACAGTTGTATAAAATATATAACCAATAACTTAACAGTTATTTTATAACTAGCTATAACTAGCAATTAGCAAATTTGTCGAACTAAGTACTTTAAATTGACATAACTTTTTTATTTATGAACCGAGTGTAATGAAACAACCTATATGCTAACGGAAGCTTGCCAGAATCCAATAGTAAAAACTTTATTTAAATCGGTTAAGCCAATTCTGAGATTAGCGACAACAAACGCGCAGACAAACAGACAAAAATATTGAAAATCGTTGTTTTGGGTTCTACTACATTAACAAAGGTCCTCAAATAACTTTTTTTTATATGTCTTTCATGTACAGATACCGATCCGTTACAATTTTATTATATAAATATATATATAAATAATACGATTATACTTTACAAATAGGAACGTTTTAGAAAGCATTAACCTGTTTCGAATCAACAAAGCACAGCGCTTGAACTTTCAAGTGTTTCAAGAGCTTTTATCGTAGAATACAATATGACGGGCGCTACAAATAAATCGCTGTATTATAATAAGACTTTAGAGCTTACGAGCTCATATATACATATTTATAAAAAGAAAATATTCGTTTTATAAGCATGTATATAAGAGACTAGTCGTGGCACAAGCGAGTGATTGTAAGCGCGACAACTTAAGGGTTCGATTCCGTCTAGGAAATCACACACCAGAGCAAAGCAAAATTAAAATATTAAATATTTACGTTTGTTTTCTGGTGTCGATCTAATGCGTGTCGTTGAGTTCCGCTCCTTAACACGCAATTCCTCCAGAATTCGGGGGGGAGCGAAATTTTAAAACAAAAATATTGCGTACTGCGTGGCACAATAGGACAGTATCTAGTAGTAGTAAATAATAATTAATTCCCCCGAATGGTAATCGAACCCACAACCGTGTCATTTACAGTCTTACGCTTGTGCCCCTGCGCTACGACGGCCTCAATTATTATATCTATAAAAAAAGTTATAATATACATACATAAATCATAAACGACCTTTCGCCTCTTTAAAAGTAAGCAGCTTTCAGCACTTATCGCTGAATGGAATGACAGACGTGCAGTGAAAATTGTAACAGGTGTTTGAGTGGTTGACTTTACGGTGACTTATTAGTGCGAGCATTTGCTACGTTTACTTTATTATATCACATATTTTTATGATATTTACGTACATATTTTTATTGCTTTGTGTTATAATTAATAAATCATTTCATGCTGTATTCCGCATATAGGTATAACAGGCAGATTTGGGTTCCTTCAAAAAGCGCTTTTTCTCCACCTTAAATGCCGGTAACGCACCTTTAACTCCTGTAGTCTTTCATTGGGTTGTGGGCGGGGATCACTTTCTATGAGGTGACCCGTACGCTCATTTGATAAAAACAAAAAATAAGGATAGGCAGAGGGTACCTAGTGCTAAGACACAATAACAAGGTATTAATTCCCGCCACTTGACACCCAATGTGAAAATTTATCAGTACGTGGGGAACGGAATGTAACACTAGGTTCTATCTGTCTACCCTACTATATGCGTGATATAGCGTGTAATATTAATTTATCATTATTTTTGTTAATCAGTACTTTATACTAATGCTAATAATATAAAGCTGAAAAGTTTGTTTAGACCAATATGCTGATGGCAGAAATGACTCTCTGGTTCCAACCATTGAAAAATATTATATTGGATAGTCCATTACTCGAGGCGATATATCTCAACGATCGTGTCGATGTGACCAACTGCACCTGCGGTTTGATTTATCTCAGGAACTTACAATATTTCATGTGTAGTAATTCTATGTATGACACATATAGGTACAACTCTTAGTTATTCCCGTTTGGTAACGCTAGCGAAGTGAGTTGATAAAGGTTGACATTATGTCATTATATAAACAAATTAGCGACACACCTACAGCTTCGCCTATGATAGAAAAAATATACAAAATGTTGACATAAATTGTAGCCTATGATTCTGATGTTATATCATTTCTGGTGTATAACCCGAATTTTAGAGGCATTGCGTGTTGAGTGGTGAAACTCAACTCGGCGCTTTGCCTCGATACCAGAGAGAAGAAATGAAAATATTAAATATTTAAGTTACTCGTGTGGGAATCGAACTCACAACCTGTCGAATTTACAGTCACACGCTTGTGCTCTTGTGCCACGACTAGGCTCTAGCGTTCAGTAGTGTCTGCGTGAAAGTGAAACAAACATCTATCTTTACAAACTTTCACATTTAAAATATTAAGTAGAATTAAAGAAACTATATCATTTTTTTTAAGCTTTTAATCTATATATATAAAAGGACATGTGCCGACTGACTGAGGTAAGACGCACGCACAGACGTAACCGCTGTGCGTAGAAACGTAAAATTTGGGCAGATATTTATTTTTGTAATCTGGACATCTATTAAGAAGGGATTTTGAAAAATTTCAACCCTAAAGGGATGAAATAGGGGTTGAAAATATGCGGGCGAAGCTGCGCGCGCCCACTAGTAAAATGTATATTTACAATTTTTTTTCCTTTATTTACCACCCAAAATCGAATCTAACAAAACAATGTACGTACCTGAGAACACAAAACAAAGGTTTCCAATCTGAAACGTCTCACGTTGAGCTCTACCAGATTGAATTTGTTCAGTACGTAGAACTCTGAATATAACAGTTCCTGAATTACGACTTCACAGGACTTCTATGCATTTGATTCATTCGAACTAGCGATGTAGTTTACGTGACCGATTTCGCTTACATGCCCATGGACGGTTCGAGCTTTAACTCTATTACTGTTTCGAATATATATTAAAATGCAATATATTTTCAATAATTCAATCATTTTTCTTCGATATTAGAAAATATTTTGTTATACTCGATTTTCTATAACAATATTGTATGATATCTTCTTTTTTATTATTTTCTATTAGCAGATTCACGCTTTTTTTCCCCCATAACAGAGTGGGCAAAAGAAACTTTGTGTTAAGACACTTCGTTCCTCAATTTCCTTCTAATCAAGATGCTATATGTTAAATGATGCAATACGCGCTTTGTTTTACTCCTCTACGTTGATAGAGCGAGAAAATGAAAATATAATATATATATATTACCCCGAGTACGGGTCGAACATACGACTACTGCCTGCTATGTATAAAATATAGAGAGAATCTAGTGTCAAGACACTGAGTTTCTTGCTTTTAATACGCCACTCAATACGTCCCGACAATTAGGAAAGGAATATTTTAACACTAGGTTCTCTCTACCTATAGTAGGGTACTATGCGGCAGTCGTGGCGCTGTGACAGCTTGTTATTCTAAACATGACGATTGTGGTTTCGATTCCCATTCAATAATTTACTTATTTAATATTTGCACTCGGCCCAAAGCGTGCCCTGTAAATGGTATACAGTGTGTAGCTAAAATAAATCAAATGCCTAACAAATTACACGTCTATTAATTTATGCTACATTCATCTTTCTTATTAACTGCTGAAGTTCTTGATAAAACTTTTTTGGGCATTTTTACGAATTTCCAGAGCAGATTTAAGATTTTGTTTTGATGGAATAAATAAATTTTTTTTCATATTGAATGTTTAATTTTAAAGTTAAATAATAATAAAAATAATACGTGTAAAGCCGTTAGTATAGAATAAAGCTGGAGTTTATATTGACTTTGACTTTGAGCAACCTTCTAAAAATCAATTTATGCTAAATTCATTTGTGTATTATATGATTTCTCATTACATCGACTTAGTATGTACGTACATATTGAATTTCAATTAAAGGAAATCTTAGAATGTATAATTAATAAATATCTATTTTAAAAGCTGTATAATATTACTGATCGTTTATTATTTACTAGCGACCCGCACGCAGCTTCGCCTGCTTATTAATAATTTATTTTCTCATCTGTATTTCTGTCGTGATCTATTAACATTGTCATTTTAAAGACAATATTCATACAAATTAATCCATTTCCATACAAAATAATTGGCTGAAACTTTGGCTATCAAGATAAACTTTTTGTAGCAGTAGTGTCGCATGCAATTGCTTATATTTATACTTTTTATTTATAAAACCGATTGAAATAAAACTTAATCAGTTATAATCAGTTATAAGTTGTTTCGGATTAACTTAATCAGTTATAAGTTGTTTCTGGTTAACGTGGACAAACGCACAGACAGACCAATATATTTTTTAATATTTTCGTTTTAGATTGTATCAGGTTAATAAATGTCCCCAAAAATATTTCTTTATCTTCCACATATATTGACATAACGTCTGACTGTAAACTTGACAGTTGCCAGTTCGTTTCCTACTCGGAGATCAGTTATTTTCATTCCTTTGTAATGTGTGTGATATATTTGTTGCATACATATAGCGATGCATACTAAACTGCAGTTTTTATAAAAAAAATTAAGAACTTAAGAAGGAATTCTTCCTTTTTATTAGATTCAAACCTATAGTTATCGTAATATTCCAACTGCACCACAATAGTGATGAAACAATATTTAATACAATATAGTAGTAAATATTTTTAACTTTCGGATATGATATTAAATTTTAATGTGCCGAACTATTATTATATTTCCGGCCGGTCGTGGCGCAGCGGCACGAGGTGTGACTGCAAAACCGACTGGTTGTGGGTTCGATCCCCACTCGAGGAGATGAAATATTTACTTAAATTTATATTTCCATTTCTTCGCTCTGGTGCCGAGGTTAAGCGCGGCGTTGAGTTCTGCCACTCAACACGCAATGCCTCCAGAATTCGGCAGAAAGTGGGGAACGGAGTGTCTTAACACTAGGTTCCCTCTGCCTACCCTGCTGTGTG
>JAATLQ010021573.1:256330-274494 GCA_013421005.1 Heliconius erato x Heliconius himera
ATTATTATATTTATTATTCAAGTTATAAGCCTAGTTGCGTATTAACAGGCGCCAGTTGCCTACTTCCATAACGCTGGATTCAAATATTATTTAATCATAATAATGTTTTACTATACTATTACCTATTTATAATAGAGAGGCCGTCGTCGAGGCGAGGAGAAATACAAGCATGCGATTGTAAACATCACGGTTGTGGATTCGATTCCCACTCGAGGAATTGAAATATTTAATATATTTATTTTCTCGCTTTGATAGCTTTTGCTTTAATTTCACGGCTTTATCTCGCATAAAGCAAGAATTATAGAGAAAATTAACTTATTTTCCATCCGGTTTTTGATATATTGTGTGTTGATTGGCTTAACCCAACATCAAGCCATTTGTCTTGTTAGTCTAGATAAATTCAGTATATTTTATGCTAAAAATTTTTGCTTTTGCACTTTTGTATGTTTTGCTTCAAATGTGTTAATATGACTTCATATAGATACATAGACGCTATCTGTGTGAAGATATGCAAGTTAAATGGAGAATGATTTAAATAATATTATTTATAGAAATATCCCCCTGGTATGATATATTATATCTATAGCCATCGTGTTCGGTCAAGCAGATCTTAATTACCTTGATCACATATCTGTTATTCCAGTGTAAAATCTTAGCAAACGTTTCTTTTCATTTTTTTAGCCTCACGCTGTCTCTCGCACATATGAGTGTAGGCAGAGGGAACCTGGGGGCCTAGTTTTAAGACACTCCATTACACTCCATTATTTAATTTTCACTGAATTCTGGAATTTTCACCGCATTGCGTAGTGAGTCGCGGAAGTCAATGCTGCGATTGTTCTCATTACCAAAGCAAGGAAATGAAAATATTAAATATTTCATTTTGTCGAGCGAGTATCGAACCCACAACCTATCCCGTTTCCAGTCACACACTTGTACGCCTGCACGACAATTAGAAAAATGTTACATATGTAGAATGTTTGTTACAGAGTTAAACGCAACCAGAGCAACAGAAATCACGTCGGACAAGCAAGAGGATGTACTCTATCAGAAAGACGTATCGTTCTCGGCTGAACTAGAAATAGCACCGTCCAATAGACTTAGTAAATCTAATGTAAGCGAAACACATATCGATGATAACAAACGTAAGTCACCGACACTGCCAACACCTGTAGATAACTATAACGGCGATAGTAACGTAAATTATACATTTACGGGAGAGAGATCCAAGGAATTAGATGGATTGAAAAGTCTCATAGAGGACGGAGTTAGCAAAATTGATCTGAATATAATAACTGATGATGAAGAGAAGGAGGCATTGTTTGAAGCAAGCAAAGAGAGGCCTACGACGCTTGGACCTAGCTTGGAACAAAAAGTAAGTTTTATTAATATTAGATTTTTTTTTACTCCACACTATTTTCCGAATATAATTAGTAATAATCCTGAGAATCTAATGTTAAGACACTCCGTTCTTAGCGTTAAGACTCTTTCGTATTCCCCTTTCCACCAAATTTTGAAGACACATTTCGTGTTGATCTTAACGCCGCTTCATTATATATATATACAATATTTCATTACCAAGAGTGGGAATCAAACCCACGATCTCAGTCGCTATTCGGACGTTTGCGCCTACACCACGATTGACCTCTTAAGAAACTGTCACGAACAAATTTCTGTAAAATTATATTTTAAACGTACATATTAATAATATAATCAATTACATTTCAAACTAAACAGCCGATAATGAATATATACAGGTACAGTGAGAAGCAGACACTCCGTAATATGAATTAATGTAGACCGCATTGCGCCGACGTATTTATTGTGGTTTCCGTCCACTGTAGAACAATAGTTAGGTATTATATATTATACTTCGCACTTCAAAGTGACTACGATATTGTAGGCTATTTACAAATTGTATCGTTATATAGATAATTTCATACATTTTCACAATTTTTGGTAATAAATACGTAATTAACTACATGCAGCTACGGAGGCCGTCGTGGCGTAGCGGCTGTGTCTTATTGTAATTGCGACGGTTGTCTGTTCGACTCAGGGGAATAAAATGTTCATATTCATCATCCTCGGTAACAAAACAAACTGTGGCGTTGAGTTCTACTACTCAACACATCAATGTCTCGAATATTTTGAAAATTAGGGAACACGGAGAGTCTTAACATTGGATTATTAAGTTAGACCAATTCTCTAATTAATTAAAAGTAACATAATAAAAGAATTGCACTGTTTATAATGAAAATTGGTAATTTTATAACTGTTACTATACGAGTACCACAGCAGGAGAGGTAACTTGTTAATAAATTCTTGAACTACCAATGTGTATTAAGAATAATATGTGTTATACAGGTACCGGAGGGAACTTCATCGCCAGCAAGAACGACAGCAGTAGAAAGCTGCACTACTACCAAATGTAAACCAAGTAAGACATTTTTTTAATTGTTTTAGTATAATAAAATACATATATCCTTTTAATTAAGTATCAATCTGATTCGCTCACTGATGGTTCCGTACCAATGTAATGATTGTAGGGGAACGTGACTTACAAAAGCTGATAAATATTCTTTTTATCAGCTCCACGCTGTATCCCGCACATAGCAGGGTAGGCAGAAGGTACCTAGTGTTATGGCCTTATGTATAGAATGCGCTACAACATAAGCCTGACAAACATAAGGTTCCAATTTTTATTTTAGGATGTGGAACCCTACACAAGTATACGCTAAAGCAATTTTGAAATAAAAAAATATATTCCTATATGTATACAAAAAATATATTCTATATAAAGAATTTTCTCCCACAAATACTTCCAACGCTGAACGTCCCACTCACGCCTCATTAGATGATAACATTCGTATAATTAAGTTAAACCATTATAATAATCTTTGTCTGGGTTGTTTCGAACTCCCGTTAAAGTAATAACGCTTATAGAATAAATTAAACTAATAAAATAATCGCACTTAATATTTCGTGATAATAATCTTTATTGTTTCTTAGTCTTCTTTAGCTTCACGCCGTATTTGGCACGTAGTTGGGTAGGCAGAGGGAACCTGGGGATTTTGTATTTAAGGAGTGCCTCCTTTGCCCATATTTTGCTGAATTCTGGAGGCATTTTGTGTTGAATGGTGGGTCTCAACACCAAAATCCCTATCTTAGTTTTTGTATTATTTTTTTTGTTATATATATGATACAATTATATTATTGTTAGTAGTCATTCATAATAGTGGACTCGAATCCTACTTAAGATATTAAAATGGAACTTGTACCTTTTTCGCACATAACTTTTTTTCATAATTCGTATAATCAAAAGAAACCTGGTATTGAGGCACGCCGTTTACCACTTGCTGTCCAATCTTTGAGACATTGCTCGTTGAGTGGAGGAACTCAACGCTACATTTTGTATACCATAGCAGAAAAATTTAAATAATTTAAATATTATATTAAATTACCTCGAGTAGGGATCGAGCCCATAACAATCGGTACAATCAGAAGCTTTGCCACTGTGCGACGAAGACATCACTTGATGGCTATTAATTGCTTATTTCATTTGTATATATACATTTTCCTCGCCTTGCTAAATGCGACAACGCGATAACTGATGTGATGAACTGTTTATTAGTCATATAAATACCTAGTTTTAATCGGAAACAGAACAGAGCAAAATATCATTCGATTCCTCCTCCTCCTCGATCCTTTGGAGTTCCTGTAGTGTAAGGCACGGCGTCGAGTTTCGCCACTCAACAAAAATTAATCGGTGCGTTAGGAACGCAATATCTTAATACTGGGTTCCTTCTGTCTACCATGTAACATAAAATAAAGAAAGAAAGAGATAAAAAAAATCATATAAGTAATGTACCAGAGTTTACTCTTGATATTAATACACATGTAAGTATGTTAGTAAACAAATATTTATAAAAAATCAGATTCACGCTGTATTCCGCACATAGCAGGGTAGCCTGAGAGAACCTAGTATAAAGACACTCCGTTCCTCACATTCCGCTGAATTTTAGAGATATATTTTATTAAATGTTCCAAATGGTTTCAAAACTGGTGGCTAAACAGATTTATCCACAAATATTGTGAGGAGCTGAAACTTCGACCTTTCTAACTATGCAAAACTATTTCGGTTTGCCAACAGCAATATAATCTTTAACCACAACATTCTTCAAACCTAATGGCAAAAAGTAAAAAAGATGGCTGACCTATTAATAAATATCAGAAACGTGAACTAAAATCCAACATGGGTAAGATAGAATACTCATTCGAGTCACTCATGCGAGTTGGAATCGCACATCAAGGAGTTCATACCAATTTCGTGAATGTAGATTAACGGGAATGTGACTTATAAAAGTTAACAAACGGAAACTTGCGCGTATACTCGCTTTGTTTTGGTATCAAGGCAAAAGTGCGGCGTTAAGTCTCGCCTCACAACACGCAATGCCTAGAAAATTAGACGGAAAGTGGGAAACGGAATGTCTTAACACTAGATACCCTCTGCTTGCTGCGCGATATCTGCATGAAAACAAAAATTCTAACTACCATCAATTCATTTAGTCAAACACGTCTAAATTCTAAAAAATTGGCATTAGTCAATCTTTATGAAGAAATTTAAATACTTCCTTAATTTTCAGTAGAAAAAAAATATTAAAATTCTTCTTTATCATTCAAATAATTCTTACTTTATATCCTATGCAGTATATCTTTCAGCAATCAATGAAAGATTAATTAAAGTATTTCATACTTAGCGATTAAAGATTAAGAGAGAGAAGAAAATATAATTAATATTTTTTTTGTATAATAACTTTTATTATGAATCAGCTATTTCTTAATTGCAAAGAAGTATAGCTTATTTTTTATTGATTTTACTAAAAGAATAGATAAATTACCGCCAAATTTCTAAAAATCTATAATAAGTTATTTTTTTTTAATTTGATAATATAATATGGTATTGCAAAATTATTTACCACAAATCTGTTAAGTAAACCTCTGATTCTAAATGAGAATATAAAAATAAAATCGCTAAAACTACAAAACTAGTTCAACCTATAATTTACCAACTTCCAAATAAATTGCTCGAGTATCAACGAGATTGCACTTTGAATTCTCGTAGTTCGCGAACAAGTGCTACGACGTAGCATGTTGTAGCGTTACGTAGCGTTATTGTCTCTTTCGTACCCAATTAAAACTTTTCTTCGACTATCGAAAGTCACATACAGCATTAAATAAAATACACACGATTTTGGATCTTAACTTCTTAGTGGTAAAAGTTAAAATGAAGTTTCAATTGTCAATATATTAATGGATACGTGTAATGGCTTGACAAAGTCTTTCGAAATATATTTTGTCCAAAGTTAAGGAATGAAATGTATATTATATATTTTTTCTTCTTGGTCTGCTGGTATTTATTTTAGATTCAGTTTGGATTCCAACCGGAAGTTTTTTATATTTATAAATACAACTTATAAATAATTTTTAAACATTTTTAAGGTGTTATTCCACACTTAAGAAAGAAAAATACTTATTTAGAAACTAGCGTATAAAAATTTGAATGTAGCGGGACTCGAACCCGCGCCTCGTGCATACCGACCAGGGCTCTGACCACTAAGCCATAATACGTTCCCCCTGGTCGGTTTCCAGGAGACGTGGGTTCGAGTCCCGCTTCGTTCAAATTTTAATACATTTTCTAAATAAGTATTTAACTTATAAAGAAGTTAACATACCTAAGTTTGCATAATCATAGGAATTTTCCCGTAGACCTACAGCGAAAGTTTTAAATATTAAACAGAAAATATCAAGCAAAGTTTTTCATAAAATTAATAATATAATTAGGATACAGCGTGAAGAAAAAATATTACATCACTTCTTGCCTGACATAACTAACAAATAACTATAACGATACGACAATAATATAAAACTTATTATTATTAACTAACACTCCCATAATAATTTAACCCCTTTAATAATATAACATTTACTTAAACCATCTCTTTGCTGAAATAGCTTTATGTAGAACGCAATCGCTCAAACAGCTTTCAATAAACACTAAAATCATTCTACCATGTACTATTAAGGTAAAATTTGCACAGAATATGTGATAGAAGACTCATCAATTCGATTTAATCTTAATTGAAGAATGTCCTGACGCAGGGGCACAAGCGTGAGATTGTTAACGCGACCGCTGCGGGTTCTATTCCGATTCAGGGGAATAAAATGTTATATATTTTCATTTCCTAGCTCTGGTAACCAGACGAAGCTCGGCGTTGAGCTACGCAACTCAACACGCCTCCTTGAGGCGTGTTGAGCTGCATAGCTCAATTCTTGAATTGGGCAGACAGTAGAGAACAGAAGTGACTTAATGTGGAATCAAGTGCCTTAACAATAGGTTCCCAGATTCCCTCTGCCTACTCTGCTATATATGGGATCGGCGTCTCCCTAAATCGGAAACATCAAAATAATTCATTTGCGATTCACATCCATCCCGTTGACAGACGCTCCCCTAATCCACTATGATGGCCTCAACAAAGTAATTTTCATTATTTTCGATGTAATAGAAAATAATTTTGCAATTTATTTTATAATGTTATATTAAATTGATTTTAAATATTTATAAAAATAGCTTTTATTTCCTTTATATTATTGCTATTTTTATTTCTACAAAGATCACCGCGTATTGCGTTTTGCAAAACAGGCTCAGCTCTTTCCGCCTACTTAGCGACATTACGTGTTTCTTTGTGAAATCAAACGCCACCCTTTATTTAGGTAAACACAAAAGGTCTCCTAAATAAAATTTGAATTCAACACTATCTCACAGAACCTCTCACACAGCTTAATAAATGTGCAGCAACGGCAAATTGGCAGATTCTCTTCCTTATTCCTTATCTATCAGATATTTTATTTATTCCTTATCTATAGATAGATATAGATAAGTTTTAAAAATTATAAATCAAAATAAACATAAAATAGAAACCATTCGTGGCATAGGAGCACTAAATGTGACTATAAACTTGACTGGTTATGGGTTAGATCCCCACTCGAGGAAATAAAATATTTATTTAAGATTTATATTTCCATTTTTTTGGTCTGGTGTCGAAGCAAAGTGAGGCGTTGAGTCCCGATTCAGAATTAAGCGGAAAATAGGGAACGAAGTGTCTTAACACTAGGTTCACTCTGTCTACCCTGATGTGTGCGGGATACAGCGTGCAGCTGATTATAAACGTAAAATCCGATCGTAACGTATGTATATACCTAAAATCGACATAATTGCAACTATTGTTTTAAACTAAACCCCTAGACTTGTTGAAAAAAACCTACTTTACAATTTTTTTTGTAGCATGAATCATATCACTTCTACAATTTATTCTTCCATAGCCCAAAGAACGCTAATCAAAATTTATGACGGCTTCAAAGTTACGACGTCGTACGCTTTAGAAGGTTAATATTTGAAATGGATGGTCTATAGATATATTTTATCAGGTAAAATTACAATAAATATCCAAAGATTGATGGCTTATTCGTAGTTAAGACTTTAAAGTGAGGTTTACTTTGTATAATATTATCAAAACACTTTTAAAGTTACCCGCCAAAGTAAAATTAATAATAAACTAGCGACCTGCTCTCAGCTTGGCTTATATTTACATATTTCTTAATCTGAATTACTTTAGTGTTACAATAAAAACAATAAGTTAATATCCATACATTGAAAACTAAAATTTGATAAAAAGTAAGAAACCCCCGTTCCTTCCTAATTTTTCAAATTAAAATAAAAAACAAAATAAATTTGTATTAAACAGCACAACAACAAATAGTGTCTAGATAAAATATACTTCTATATATTTTAAGACACAGGGTCTCTACATATATAGAGTTTATGAGATTCAATGTCTTATTTTGTCAGATCAGTTAAATACCGCCCTTAAATATCAAGCACCATGACAGTGTACTGCAGCAGTGACGAATTTTATAATATTTTTAATTAAAATAATGTTTTACTATAAAAAATATAGTTAAATTATCTTGTTAGCAGAAACTTTTAATGAGTAATTTAATTAAAAAGTATGGGCATGCCCTTATCGAACTTTGAAACTAGTAGTGACAATAATAAATAATTATTTACTACTGTATATGGATGTGTACTATAATAACAAGTGAAAGTCTGTTATTGAAAAAATATATATATTATAGCTATATTGTCGGTTTGTTATATGTATAAAGTTAGTTATCACCATAAGGATATTTGCATTTACCGATTCTATAATTATTTACAATCGATTTTTTTTTATTTCTACCACCTGGGACCGATTCATAAAATCTTTTAAGGAAACCATACCAGAGGGCAAGACACGGTCAGCTTATTCTACAAGAATCCAAGACAGTACGCGAGTCAATCAATCAAAAAATCATTGACGGTAGTTTGCTATAATAATTATGTCAATCGATAGTCTCTCTCAGTCAAGTTCAAAGCAAAAGCGTTCGAAAGGTAGGGTTTCGAACGCTTTTAAATATACGGAACTAAACTAAATACGAAATATGCTAAATATTCGAATTCTAAATATACGCGACTAATCCAGTTAAATAGTTTCATTTTTCAAAAACTAGATTTAAAAATACTTTACATATTTCCCACAGTGTGATGTGAAAATAAAAAAAATTATACAATATTTAAAATTCAAAATAATTAATTTATTTTTCTTTAAGCATTATTCCAAGATTAACGCAAGCGAAATCGCAAAACTAATATATGCTAGTAAAGATAAATATTCTACATAACAGCTTTCCTCTGACGCCACAACGCATACAAGATAAGCCGGAAGTTGGTCGGAAGCGGCAGAAATGGCGCGTCTTCCGGATTTGCTAAATTACTGTTACATTACAACGTTGATGTTCAGCTAAATATAAATAATGATTCTTTTTTCTACAGTGAATATTAAGTCAAAAATTAATGAAAGAAATTATTTTTTAACAAATTTAAATCTGAATACTGAATTCATGTGGAATTGGAAAAAACATAAATTCTTAGCATTTTTACCTGCCTCTTTAAATTCCATAGATCCACAGAAAAAAAAAAAATAATTGTTGAACTATAAAAGAAGTTTTACCATAATACGATCTTAGATTTTCGCGATTATTACATATTTTATATGAAAATCTTTAACCGGAATAAACGCGTGGATAGCATATAGCTATTTAATTTTGTATTGGAGAAGCTAGTTAGGACAATAATTTATATAAATGTTTATTTTAAAAAATAATATTGCAAATGAAACAGTATTGAAACCGCTGTGGTCCGGTGGCACAAGGGCATGACGGTTGTAGGTTCGATTTCCACTTAGAGAAATTAATTATTATTATTAACATTTTTATTCTTTCTGTTCCACTACTCGATACGCAATGCCTCAAAAATTCGGCGAAAAGTGGGGAACGAAGTGTCTTCACACCAGGTTCCCTCTCCTATATGCGAGATACAGCTGAAAAAATATTGCATAAAGCCTTATTTTGAATATGTGTTATCATAATTTTCGCCTACAATATTTCACATTCTCTGAAAAAATATTGCATAAAGCCTTATTTTGAATATGTGTATGATAAATTATCATAATTTTCGCCTACAATATTTCACGTTCCCGCGCACGTATTTCATGCAGTAGTTTCTAAATGCGTTATATTTTAAAGCAAAGTGAAGACGGACTTTATTACTCTACGAGATTCATATTCTGAAGAGAAGAATATTTTACTACTACAGAAAATATTTTTGAAATTATATTATGATTAATAACTTATGAATATTTATACTTAAATATAATTCAGCTTCACGATATTTCCCGCACACAGCAGAATAGGCTGAGGGAACCATTTGTTAAGACACTCCATTCCTTATTTTCCGCCGAATTCTGCAGGGGTTGAGTGTTGAGTGGAGGAACTCAACGTCGCGCTTTACCTTGAGGGAACTAATTAAAATATAAATTTAAATAAATATTTATTATAATTTCCTCGAGTGTGAATCGAACCCACAAGCAGCCCCGTTTACAGTCATACAATTGTGCCCCTGTGTCACGACCTGTGTTCATAATTACTACGAATAATATTCATAGCTTTTTACTTATCCTTAGAGGTATCAGAGAGAACGGAGCGTTAAACGATACGGTCTCTGCATAACTATATCGCCTTGTGCACTGTCAGCAACCCCTAGAGGGCATGTATGAAACATAGGCATGTTTCATATTCATCTAGGGGTTCTGATGCTATTTACGTGACCTTCCTTCAGTATCATTGATATCATCATACTGTATTCTCGAAGGTGAGCCGAGAGAGGAACCCCCTCTTCTTTTCCTCTCTACTTACCACTAATATTATTTGCATATGCATATTTTTCTAAATTTGTGAAACGCGCAGGATAATTATTACAAATAGACCAAAGTCTTCGTTTTTTACATATTAAAAAATATTATATATTAGACTGTAACGATTGCATACATTTTGGAGCCAGAACGTAAAGAGAGAGAGCGAGAATATGGTATGATTTAATAGATCCAGGAACATCATTCCCTCCGCGAAAATTCTGTCCGTTTTGGCAATCTAAGAGCTGAGTTATTAGAGATTTTGTAAAACTGAGGTTAAGTTTATAGCACAATTAACTCTATAAAATAGAATTACTGAGAAAAAAATTAGGAAATAAAGGGGGTTGAAAATATCAAACAAACGGGAAAGCACTTCAACGCATCGAAACGAACGAAACTATCGCTTGTTTGCAAAATCATTAGGCAAGGTGTCAATATCAATTAGCAATCATATTTGTCATTTAAAATATGATTGATTTTAATCGATTTAAATGGATTTCTTTTTACTTATTAAGAAAACGTATAAAAATTTGAATGTAGTGGGCATTAAACCCACGCGTCTTTGGAAACTGCTCAACTAACTAAGCCATTCTCATCGAGTTACGTCGTTGTTAACATCTCTGTAGGGAGATATTTACAAATTTCCGCTACCTAAAGATATAAAGATACTTAGAATTGTCGTTTGACAAGAGAGATTACTAAATTGTATATATTTCTAAAGTGTTATACTACACTTAGACACCGTTTGGACGGTTTTCAAAGGGTTCAAATCCAGCTACGTTCAAATTTTTATATGTTTTCTTGATAAATATTTTTCTTTCCTAGGTGTGGAATAAAACTTAATACTATAAGTAGTAGTATAATAAAGAAATGCAAGTATACATATATAAGTATAGCGCCGGAAGACATATACCGTTAGGTAGCACCACATCCGCTGTCGGCATCCGGCTTGCCTTACATAATTACAATATAGTGTTAAAGAAAGCTCAATAAGTTCTTTTCTTTAAATTATTTTTATAAATTTTTGAGAACGTAAAAACATTTTCGTATATCTGTTTCTGTTTTGATGAAGAGGAATATTTGGTTCGGCCACCCACAAAGAAGATTAATAAACGAAATAAAGAAAAAGGAATATCGTTCCCAGGTTCCCTCTAAACTATAATACAAAATTCTTTCAGTAGAAAACCTAATTTCAAGCACTTCGTTGACTTGCTTACTAGAGCATGGAAATGAAAACAATACATTCTCCTGAGTGGGAATTATATCCACAACCAACTAAAAAGCCGTCCCACCGCGGCATGATGGCTTCAAAGTATATGTATTTTAAAAATAGGAGAGGCCAGTCGTTGAGCAGAAGCACAAGTATGTGGCTATAAACACAAAAGGTTGTAGGTTCGATCCCCACTAGGGGAAATTAAATATTAAATATTTTCTCTAGTGTCAAGAGGTGCATCAAGGTGCGTTGAATTCCGTCACTCAACACGCAACGCCTCTACAATTCGGCACTAGATGCAATCGTGGCCCGGTGGCACGAGGGTCAACCCTAAGTTCCCTCTGCCTACTCTGTTATACATATATATGACAGATAAACGACGAAACTAAAAAATATACATTAGTCGCAATTTGTTAACAATAATATTGTATTTTTATTATAATAGTATAGAATTTTCTTTAGATGAATATACTAATTAGTTCTCAAGACGTAAATCTATAAAAATATATAGCAAATATATCTGAAACAAATTATTTACAGGTGTAATAACTCTTATAATTAAAAGTTTCTTCGTCATTCCAGGAATGTGGACTACGTCGAGCACTTTTAATTAGAAATAGACGACGATTTTTCATATTATCTTGAATTTTCTTCGAATTAAATTTAATAAAATGCCTTTGATATTATGTTGTTATATTTGTTTATACATAATGCACTTGATTAAAGTCTTAATTAATATTTGAATTACGCTAAATAAGATATTTTAAATATCCTCGCTATGGTGACGAGACAAAACGCGGAGTTGACATCCACCATTCAACACGCAATACCTTTAATACTCCCACTCAGAATTAGGTTCCCTCGGCCTAACCTGTTATATGCGGGATACACTGCGAAGCTAAAAAAAATATTTAACTCTGTTACTACATCACAAGGTGCTAAGTATAATTAAGTACAAAAAGAAAACAAAATATATTACACAAGTATTATCTTTTAACACCCGGTACCAGACCTCTTACATAAAGCAACAAGCTTAATTTAAAATTATAATGAGCTGGTCTTACTGTCAGGGAAGTCTTTTACAGTAGTAATCTTTTTAGCTTAACATAAATCCCTGGGTCTGGTCTAAATATATAAAATATGAAGTAATATTAATTAATAATGGCGCAAACAAGTGAGGACAATGTTAGAGAACAGGGAACGCAGAATTAGCCTAGTGTCGAGACAATAAATTTTCAACTTTGTGTTAAAATTTGAGACATTGAGTTTTGGCGGAACTCAACACCGTACGTTATTTTTTTAAAGTAGCGGGAAACGGAAAATAACTAAATGAATTTACTAGATTTAAAATTGAGTCCATCGTACTTATATAAGAGTTATATAAGATTAAGTTTTACCTTTTATTATTGTGATCGCTCTATAATATGTAACAAATAGATTTTTTCACTAGAAATCGCGGAAAAAATTAAATTCGCTTTATTAAGTGACGTAGAGTTTAACAAACATTATAAGCTCTTCAACGTCGGAGTAAGCACGCGCGGCTCATTAGCCTTGCATGCGAAAGCGGAACAGGCCTGTATTAAAATACAGATAAAATCAATCAATAAACACTTTTTTATTAATATTAATTGTATACAGTTAATAAATATTTTTAAATACATTTTTTATATATAAATTGGATTTTTTTATGTAAATGTGTTGAAAATGGAATATCTTGACACTGTCTCTCGGTCACCATAAGTAGTAAAGCGTATAAAGATATATATATTATATAATATGTAAATAATCATAAAATTGAAAACGACATGGTAGTGCATGAGCTCTGTCTGATTACACATGATGTTAATGGATTAAAGTAATTATGGTAAGGATGAAGATATTTTTTTAGCTTCACCATATATCCCGCATAGTGCAATGAAAACAGAAGGTAATAAAACTCTGTTCCTTACTTTCCAACTTTCGAGACATTGACTTTCGAGATATAGACTCCAACGTGTGGAGAACGGAGCGCACCGCCACGCTTTGTCATTTTATAAGAGCGAAAAAGTTAAAATAATTATTTTTTATCTCGCGTTCACAGTTAGACACTATGCCGCTGCGCCACGAGTCAGTCGAGTACTCTAAACGAGTCATTATTGAATGAAGTTAACAAATTTTTCTAAATTATTTTTATTTATTTATGAGGCCGGTCGTGGCGCAGCAGCACGAGGTGTGATTGCAAAGCCGACTGGTTGTAGGTTCGATCCCCACTCGAGGAGATGAAATATTTACTTAAATTTATATTTCCATTTCTTCGCTCTGGTGTCGAGGTTAAGCGCGGCGTTGAGTTCTGCCACTCAACACGCAATGCCTCCAGAATTCGGCAGAAAGTGGGGAACGGAGTGTCTTAACACTAGGTTCCCTCTGGCTACCCTGCTGTTTGCGGGATACAGCGTGAAGCTAATTTAATTTAATTTAATTTTTATTTATCTAACTAAGATAAGCTTAAGTAAGATTTAAAATAGGCAATATTTGTAAAAGAGCGTTTTCGATTGTTCTTTGAAACAATATTGATGTCTAATTAAAATGTGGATTATTCTTTTAAATAATAGGTGTTAATTAAATTAATTCAATGTCTAATATTTACAAAATACCCATTACTAATCAACTAAAGTTTAGTTTACTCGGAACCAAATATATAATATAATCTACCAAATCCGATCCTAGAATGAAACTTACTCTACAAGCTCCCGCAATCCGCAAGAGACAGCTAGCTTTATGAATACTTGGATGGTATAATTATAATTATATCACAATGCCCGTATTTAGATACGTCTGTTCGTCGCGTACTACAAAGGGAAGTAAACTATATAAACATTATATCATTATGCATCTTTGGGGAATCACCGTAGCACTATTCTGTTGTTTTAAATGTCACGCAATTTCTCGAAAATGTATGGAAAGTGGGCAACATGGTGTTTTACAAAAGGTTCTCTCTGTCTATCCCGTTATGTAGGAGAAAACGTACTTTTCTATTTTATCAAATTTCTAAATTATAATGTTTTTATGTACAAATTTATTATTAGACTCTTCAAAAATATATGTACAGCTTAAGAAATTCCATAAAATCTTTAAATCCCACATAATTTACGTATATAATATATACACAAACCCTCTGCCAGTACTCGCGCCGCAGTTGGCAGCTTTTCACACATACAAGTACATACATATTGTCTGAGATTTTCATTATAAAGTACAAATACTACAAACATGCAAAACACAGATAAAAGTAACTTCCAACATATTTGCTCGTGACCCCTTATCACAAAGTTTGAGCGGTTTTACTTTGAAATACCAGTATTGATGAATGTGTGTGAGGCTTCAACGAGACGAGGTTACGTTAGTAGGTTGCTTTGTTTTATTAACATAAAATTACTTTTTTCCCTTTTTTTCAGCTTCACGTTGTATCCCGCATGTAGCAAGGTAGGCAGAGGGAGGTAGTTTTGGAAGCATTGCGTGTTGAGTAAATGAAAATATTTAATATTTTATTAATTTTTGTCCTGTAGTTATAGCTTTAATGAGCAAACAAACAGACAGACGGACAAGAATTCTGCTGAGTGATTTAGCTTCTATAATCGATATGTTAACCGACCTAATTTTTTTTATTCATGTACCATAATTGACTTTTCTCTATCCTTTTATTACATATAGGAATAGAGATTTCTATATAGGTTATTTCTCTTTCTTGGTTAGGATAGTGCTATTACAACTACCGATGTCCATACAGTATATTTTTGATCGTAAGATCATTAAGAGCCTAGACCAGTGTTTCCCAACGTGGAGCCCACGCCCCACAGGGCGATATTTAAGGGGGGCTATTCAAAAATGAACTCGATACAACTTTAACCTCGTCGCTTCAAATAAAAAAAAAAAGCAAAATCTTAAATTTGAAATAAGTATCCCTCAAAACTGTTGTAATATTTCGTTAATTTAATATTCATATATATTGTATAGATATAATTGATAAGTATTTGATTTCATTTTTATAATAGGGGGGCATTAAAAAAAATTTAAAGGTTAAGGTGGGGCATGGCACAAAAAAGATTTGGAAACACTGTTCTAGACAGTGGAGATCACCAATAATTTGATTTAAGGGTTGCTGAAAGCTCAAAAAGACCACATTATGTATTATCCATTGTAAAAAAAGAATTGAATACAGGCACTACTTACTCTTTTTGCTTCACCCTGTATGCCCCGCTTTCATCTAAATTATGGAGGCATTGCTTGTTGGGTGGTGGAACTCAACTCTGCGCTTTGCCTTGTTACCAGCGTAAATAAATATATATTTAATATTTAATTTTCTCGATTGTGAATTGTGCCCACGCCACGACTGGCCTTTACTATATATTTCATTTCTTGTGTAGTACTTTACGTATAAATATTTATTTGACTTTGTTACATTTAAAACGTATAAAGCTTTTAAGCTTGTTTGATTGTGGTCTGTTTTAATTCATTGAATTTTATGCGGTTTTAATCCAATATTTTAACGTGGTAAATAGCATTATAGATACATTTTTTACATTAAATAAAAGATGTTCTTTTGAAATAATGATTTGATTAATGTTTATGAAACAAACACCGCTGAACTCCGATACTCAATACTGCATGTCTCAAATATTCCGTTATTTGGTTAAAACCAAACACTGAGTTGGTTTTCTCTACTCAATATACAAAGTATATTTAATTCCGGAGAAAATGGACTGCGTTGACACTTGGTTCTCTGTCCACCGATCATAAAGCATAAAGCTGTGTGTAGTTAAGAACTTCATTTACAAAACCATATGTTTACTAAAATATAATTCTTACTATAATTATTTAATAAAGCAAGATCTAAAAACAAAACTGAAAAAGCAAATAAAACCTTCCTCTTTCACTAATTCACTAATGAAACATCATCAAAGTAAAATATTACACTTATAAACTTTTATACAAGAACTGCGGCCGACAGTAATGTACTCTTATGAATACCAATTAAAAGTAAATAAATTTTAACTCTCCATATATTCACGTTCCGTTCGTAAACCGTGATTTAAATAAAAAAAAATATTCTTTATATAAACATATTTGCTGAAGAAAATTCATTTTAAGCCGCCATTGGACTTTTGAATGCTTTTTATATTGAAATGTATTCATGTAAAATTTTGGACTGATGTTTTTTGTCAATACAGAATACAAGTACATTGACTCGAATCGAATATGAGTACATTGACTTTTTTAAACCGATAATAGTTATTTATATTGAAAATGAGGCGTTGAGTTTTGCCACTCAATACGCATTGCCTCCAGAATTCGGCAGAAAGTGGGAAACGGAGTGTCTTTACAGTATGTTCCCTCTGCCTATCCTGCAATGTGCGGGATACAGCGTGAAGCTGATTTGATTTGATTTTATATTGAGAATAAAGTGACGTATTATATGTATGATTTGCTTACTTATAATGATTTATAAGATATTTATCTTAATTATGTGAGTTACTTTTTGTGGCGCAGGCCAACAAGCGTGTGACTGTAAACGCGACAGGTCGTGGGCTCGATTCCCACTCGGGGGAATGAAACATTTAATATATTTATACTCGCTCTGGTGTCGGGGCAAAGCGCGGCGTTGTATTCCACCACTCAACACGCACTGTCTTCAGAATTCGACGAAAAGTTAGGAACGGAAGTATCTTAATGGAATCGTAGTGTCTTAACACTAGCTTCCCTCTGCCTGCTATATGCATATACAGCATGAGGCTTAAAAAAAATGTAAGAAATTATATTACGTTTTCCACAATTGTCTTCTCGAATTTTGTTAATTATTATTAAATGTTTTCTAATCTACAACGTCCAATTTACCTATCCACGAAGCCGATGTAAATAAAACAATGACAAAAACAAATGACAATATACTAATAACTTTTGTTATTAGTATATTATTAATAGATTATTAGTTTAAAATTAAAATGGAGAACGGAGTGTCTTAACACTAGGTTCCCTCTGCCTACCCTCCTGATTTTACTAATAACTGTAATCAAATATTTCCCTATTATAATTAAATACATATTATGTATAGATACACATATTTATGTACCACTAATATAATTATAAGCGAATGAAGCGTGTTAAGTTTTATTTAATTTATCATCAATCAGTATTTCAACACAGTTCGTTGGTTTTGTTATATATTTTAAACTAAGAATCGAGTCCAGGCACTACTTCTGTTTCTATTCCTTTTTTACTATTTATTTAAGTTTGTCATTTCAAATCCTAAATAAGACCTTAATAATATAATTGAAAAGAGTTTGTAAAAATAAAAAATTAAATTAGCTTCACGCTGTATCCCGCACACAGCAGGGTAGGCAGAGGGAACCTAGTGTTAAGACACTCCGTTCCCCACTTTCTGCCGATTTCTGGAGGCATTACGTGTTGAGTGGCAGAACTCAACGCCGCGCTTAACCTCGACACCAGAGCGAAGAAATGGAAACATAAATTTAAGTAAATATTTCATCTCCTCGAGTGGGGATCGAACCCACAACCAGTCGGTTTGCAGTCACACCTCCTGCCGCTGCGCCACGACATGTCTCAAAGAGTTT